>JAAAKG020138814.1:0-12535 GCA_010014905.2 Druon quercuslanigerum
GCGTCAACAGTAAGGTGCCTCCTTATCAGCGCCATATTGGCCGGAGGCCATCTTGATTACGTCACGATTTCTGTTCCTAATTGCTCCGAGTCTGTCCAGGAAACGACACAGAATTTTAATACTTATATTTATATTGTTTAAAAAAAGATTTCGTGACTTCTTTATTTGATTTAATGTTAAATTAGTCTTGATTAGCTTGTAATTGTTGTATTGATTTCGCGTTGAATTTTTAAAGTTTTTATAAAGTTGCAATGATTTCAAGATTAAGCAATCCCTTCCAAATCTGTAAATGTTTGGGTTTGATCGTGGACTAGGCCTACTGGGGAAACCACGTTAAAAAAATGCACCTACGAATCTACCTCTGTTGTGGTGTGGAAAGGAGGAAAATATATAAATACATTCTTACATACATATATATATATATATATATATATATATATATATATATATATATATATATATTTGTTGAATTAGATGCTTTTAAATATTGAACGCTTTCAATTTATTTACGATTATTAATTTTTTACAAATAAACTTCCAAGATTACCATTCAAAATTGGAAAACTTGAATCCCGCTGAATTGAAAATCATTCTTATTTAAAAGTTGAAAATTTTTCAACAATAAATTTTGAACGCTTTAATCAGCCTTGAATTTTTATTTATCCCATTTTCAAAACTCTAACGTACAAACATTTCCATATTTAACGTTTTGAAATTTTTTTGTTTTATAAATTTCAAAGGGAAATAATTTCATTTAGAGATTGTTCAATTGAAAAAACTCTTATATGTTAAATGGTTTAAATTTATTTGTGATATTCTGGTATTTTATTAATTATTTAGTATTATACATTTTGGAAAAATTCAATTTTGAACAACTATTCACTATTACTTAGTTTAAACACTTTCAATAAAATACTTTTATTTTAAGTCCTGGTAAGTTATACCAGAAAAATGTGTCCTTCAGGTTCAACTTTCAGAACCAAACCCTTCCAACCGGGATTTTTTCCCGAGCGGTCATTAATTTTCTCTCAATTTTTCATTGAAGAAGAAAATGGTAGATCTTGAAAAAGGGTGGGCGATCTTGTGTCACGCTGCACCTGTAGATTGTGCAGGCCTCTGTCTTAATGAGATACATAATAAAGAATTTTAGTAAACAATCTTACAAAATCTACAAAATAGCTGTAAGTACATATCATAATAATATGATAAATAGCAATATAAATTAGTAAAAAGGGCAAAGATTATTTTTTTAAATGTTCGATATAATCCTTATAAATTATTAATATTCCATAAAATTCATACGATATTATATAAAATTGAAAAATAAAACTACTTCAGTATGCCTCGAAAAATAACGTTATCTGAAAATTCCTATATGTGCACTTAAAACTTTAAAAAGTTGAAGAAATTTTATACATTCCCTACTGATTACACTCCTCTGTAAAAGCGTGCAATATTATTCAACACTTTTTTAAGAACATTCACGTCAGCTGACAAAAATTTGTAAACAAACCATATAGCAGAATATATCCGAGATGTCCGGTTCTACTTGTGAAAACCGAAGTTCGAGTCGTGCATTTTCGGCTTACACACGAACGTTACGGCGGTGATCATGCAGCTTCTGCTTTGCGGCTCCGAAACGGTGGGCATGGTGGGGGTAAATTCTTAGCTCGATCTCGCAGCTTTGCTTTTATCCAGCCTTGCGCTGCTCTCCTGGCAAGCTCTCTCTCTACTCTTCGCCAATCGGCTAACGCTTTTCGGAACGTAGTCAAAATAGGCTACGTTGACCCGAGTGAGATAAGCCATCTCCTGCGTTATCTTTTGCGCCTTTTATATTCCCTCCCTTATTTTTAAGAGCATGTTACTCTTCGAATTAGAGAAATCCTTCATTTCTTGCAACACTCCCGATAGCTCCTTAATGAGACCTATTGCCTCATTAAATTGCTAATGCACCCTTCTGATGTCCTCTCTTGTTTCAGAGTACTCTGATTCCTGAGCTACGTCCATTGGAGCACCAAGCTGCTCACATTCACTTCGATTCATGTTTTCGTTATTCTTCTACATAATGTTCCCACGAGTAGCTACGGAAGTAAAAGTCCACTCCCGCATGCGGGGTAAGGTCTATATACTCTAGGAGGCGACTTGGTATCCTAGAGACACTGTTTGGAACACCATATACCCTATTGCCATTCAGTCGTCGGCACGGTTGTTAACACATTAAATTGGGTAGGTTTTTTTCTCGTTGTATCCTTCACCAAGTCTATTTGTTCCGCGGGCCCTATTTTATTTCAGCCCTACCCTATGTTTCCAGCGAGCATTCCCTTATTTTCCACCTGGGAACGCGCCACGTATGGGTTACAGACTACTACTATGGAATGATTCAAGTATGGATGCATCAGCCGTACTAGGGTCAGTCATATTCGTTAATTTAGTTATTGGTTCTTCTATTTTGCCTAGAATCATATTGAATCCGATAATATCAAAGGGGGGTTGAGATACTTTTCACCGCAAAATCATCAGTTAGAAGTTTAGAGAGGCGAAGGTATTCAAAAACCCTTAACGGCAGCAGCTATTCGTACTCAGAAATGAGATACTTTTTCACAAAAGAGTTAGTGGGCGTTGCTTTCTCATCCCAGTCCAAATCATGGAATACATCAAATTCCACTTAATGGGCATGTGAACATTAGGTTGCATCATCTCCATCCCGATCATTTCACAACAACTTTTCTCTAAAGGAGACACCATCTCTTTATCATTTTCGATGCTTTCAGCCTCATCTTGTACTTCAACAGTTCCATCAAAATTACTTTTCTTTTCGCCATCCTGAATTTTATCAATTTTTTATATGCCTAGCATATCTTGGATACTCAGATTTAAGATGTGTGCGTAACACCTCAAATGTCCATCTTCTGCATAAAACTCGGTAATAAATAGGACAATTCTATCATGAAAGTCGTGTTGGTAGCGGCATTATCCAAAGTGACACTTGAAATCTTTTTCGTCAGATCATAAAAGGCAAGAGTATTATGGAACATTTTTGCGATCTCTAAGGCTGAATCTTGACTATTTGCACGAAGAAAAAAGATGTTCACCCTATTGAAAAATCCCATCTAGGAAACTATATAGGAAACCTATATCAAACAACAAAAAACACGCGCGTAAATTAAATTTTTTTTTTATTTGCACACGGAGAAAATTTGTTCATTAAAATTTACCCAATTAGTTCGGTAAATGGAGGACATTACTGCATTTAGATCAATTTTACAATTATTTTATGATTTAATACAAAACAGAATAATTGTGATAATTAATATGAGGATTGTATTATTTGTATATCACTATATCATAAATTAACGCAAAGTAATGTACATTTTTATTAAATGAATGATATAAAGTTTATTTTCGTGTGATACTAACGATTCACTTCAAAAAAACTAAAGATTGCAAACTTTTCTAGAGATTTTCACTTTTATTAGTAGGGGAATTACAAAAAATTGAGAATCGCTAGGGACGTCAACATTTTCAAGGCTGAAGTTTAAAGCCATATCCCCCGTACAAACTTTAATATTTTTAAGTTTTGTTTAATATTGTAGGACTTCAGAATTTTGACTTTTATTCTTGATATTTTAACCTAATTTAATTTAATAGATTTTATATAAATTTCATTTGTAAGTTTTTAATGTTCACTATTGCAACAATTACAAATATTGAAAATTAAATAATTCATGATTTTAAGGTTACACAATTTTTAATTAAAAAATTAATAAATGTTTTTATTTACTTTCTATAACTTTATAAGTTTATTAATAAAATGTTAAAATAAGAAATTTCGATGAAACGGGGACCATATATTATTTTGTGCGACTCTGACGTACTCGTACTTTAACTTTATAGCCGAGATTTTTTTCTTGATATTTTAAGTGTTAAGTTAGCCGTGAGGTTCGAATACTGTCACATCATTTTCGATTATTAAAATATTTAATATCGTTAAAAGCGTGCGACTATACAGTCTTCCCCAGACTAAAGTGTCCGGACTTATATATCTGTATACAAATTAAAAAAATAAATCGAAAATTCCTTTTCCAAAAATCAGCTAAAGTTTTAGTTCTTAAGTCGTAAAATATTTAGGCTGGACCAATCAGAAACGCGGAATAAATAGACGTGCGTACGTGAGTGCAAGTCCAGCGTAGTGTTTTTGAGAAAGCGTCGAGGTGGGGTTAGCGACGGGAGAACAGCGGTCACTACACTAAAAGGTACTGCCGACCCCACACACGCGACTATTTATACCACGCTCCTGATTGGTCCAGCTTAAATCTTTTGTGTCTTAAAAACTATAGCTTCAACCGATTTTTGGAAAAGGAATTTTTGATTTATTTTTCAATTTTTATGCAGCCATATTAGTCCGAACACTTGGGTCTGTGACACCCTGTATTTCATGTAATGTATTGTAACTCAATTTAATTGTTTAAGTTAAATTGTGTATATGTACCAACAATATACTTATAAATTGTGTCGCGCAGAGAATGAGATTTTTGAATTATAAGAACAGCGCCACCATGATTGATTCCAATGTGATCTTTTGTTTCCGACAAGCTCTCGAGCTATTAACTTGTGTTGTATTATGAAAGAGCTAGTGTCGGAAACTCAAATTTTTAGACTGTTTTCGCCTGTCACATTTTTAAAAGAAAGTGAAATGATGTCTTAAACGAGGCTCACAAGGATTGTGAGATATCAGCTCCAAAGATTATACATAACAAATCAGGGTTTCATCCATAATTATCGAGATCTTATATCTGGAGAACCGAGAAAACGGTACAGCATAGACGAATTCATGATCCTCAGGCATTATTTCAACTTATAATATTTTAGACGTCATAACAAAATTATTGTCGATAAAGTTGCAAAAATTTCGAGAGTTCTACAACGTCGAGAAAGAGACACCTGGCTTAAGCGTAAGAATATTGATTTTTTGAATCGTCAACACAGCTGTGAGTTATAATAAAATTGTATTAGTATAATTACGAAGTAAGAAATTAATTTCGACTAAGTCACTTAATCTTGCGCATTCTGTCAAAATATTTAATTTATGAAATCGTGTAGTGAAGAAAAATAAATTTATTGATTGTGAAAAGTCAAATTAAAATTAAATAACTTAAAAAATCGCGACTGCTGACATAGAAAATTAAAAAATTGTTAAAAAGAATTGCAAAACTCGATCAGCTAAATTTAAAATATTTTTGGAAAAGTATGCGAGTAGTCAAACAAAAAAATTGACTCCTATAGAGGAAATTGAACTGCGAAATAAAAAGGCAGAGGAAACTTGGCTAGAATTTGACAGAACACTAACTGATTTAGAAATATTAAGCCCTACACAGGATTTTGAACACAAGATATCAGAAGTGGAAGAATTTTATTATAGATATGTAGCATTAGCAAAACATTATCTGAATCAACGGCGAGTCCAGAATCCAGTGCTAGAGTGTCATGCAAATCCAGTAGATGCACAAAGCGCGCGTATAACGCAACTTGAAAATGAACTCAGATCTCAGCGAGAATCGTACGCGCTTTCCATTACCGAAACTGAATCTCCCTACCTTTTCCTAAGGTTATAACGAGTGGCTTGCATTTAAAGACGCTTTTTCTGCTATTATTGATGATGACGCGACGAATCCTAACATTAAAAAATTGCGGTACTTAAGATCCTATTTAAAGGACGAAGCATTGCGAGTAATCGATAATTTAGAAACAACCGAAAGTAATTATGATGTTGCATGGAATTTATTAATAAAACGTTATGATAATCAGAGAGTAATAATCCAGAACCACATGCAGGCTCTGTTTGATCTGGCGAGAGTTTCGAAGGATTCTGTAGCTTCATTGAGAAATCTGTTGGATGATGCTCTGAGGCATATTCGCGCTTTATCAGTATTAAAAGAAGTATTGAAAGTGGGACGCACTCCTTATTTTTTGATTGTGTCTAAGTTAGCTCGAGAAACCAGAAAAGAGTGTTGGAATAAATCTAGTAACGAGCGCACTCAAACAGGTAAGAATTCTGTCAAATCTTTTGCGAATGCGCAATCGCAGGTCCACTGTCCCTTCTGTAGCGAAAATCATTAACTGCAATTGTGTGTAGAATTAAAAAAAAATGATAATTAAAGAACGTGTGAAACTTGTTAAGAAAAAGGGGCTCTGTTTTAATTGCTTAAGGAAAAACATTTAGTTAGTAATTGCGAATTCGGAAGAATCACACACTATTGCATGCAAAGTCAAAATCTGAGTTATGCTAGCCACGGCAATAGTGGACGCTTTTGATGAGAATGATGCAGAATGCTTTTAGATAGCGCTTCTCAACCAAATATAATACCTCGAGATATTCATTTTAAATCAAAAAGCACAAATTTTGAAACAAAGCTTAATTGTTTTATTCTGCTTCACATCACTGGAAATACTCCTGCTAAATTTATTAATAAAAAGGGGTTAAATTTACCAAGGCTCGTATAGCTGGCAGAGCCTGATTTCCATTATCCTGCAAAGGTGGATTTTTTAATCGGTGCAGATATTTTTTATGAGCTTCTTATGATAGGACAAATTAAGCTAAGAGAACGGGGATTAATATTACAGAATACTAAATTAGGCTGGGTCTTCACGTAAAAACTTGTTGGCACGTGGGGCCAACAAAAGGTTCGATGTCATCTAATTCGGAATTCGCTAAACGAGACGTTAGAAAAATTTTGGAAGCTTGAAGAAATAGATGAAGAGATACATCGTTCTAAACAGAAAAAGGCTTGCGAGGGACATTTTGCAGACACTTGTCAACGGGCAGAATCAGGTCGATATATAGTAAGGTTGCCATTTATCGATAGAAAGCAGGACTTAGGCTTGAGCTTTGAGATAGCTCGAAGAAGATTTTTCGCACTCGAGACGAAGCTGGGGCGGAGTCATAAATTGAAGGAAGAGTATCAAGAATTCATGCGAGTCTACGAAGAGCTAGGACACATGGAGCGGGCACAGAGTGGAGCTTATGAAGGATATTATATGGCTCATCAGGCAGTCATCAGGGAATCAAGTTTAATGACGAAATTAAGAGTTGTTTTTGATGCGTCGGTTAAAAGAACGTCGGGGATATCCTAGAATGATGCGTTGATGGTTGGACCTAATATACAGGAAGGAATATTTTAGTTCATTTTACGCTTGCGAGGTCACGCTATCGTAATATCCGGAGACATTGAGAAGATATACCTAAATTTGAGGTTCATTCGCAGGATAGGATTTATCACAAAATTTTGTGGAGAAATAAAAAATCAGAACCACTGAAAACGTATCAACTAAATACCGTGACATACGGAACCTATGCATCCCTATTTCTTGCTACAAGATGCCTAAACAACTACCTCTAGATGAGAGTTCATCCTTTCCGTTAGGAGCAGAAGCCTTGAGGAATGACTGCTATATGCATGACCTTCTCACCGGTGCTGAAAATCTGGCAGAAGCGAGAAAGTTGAGAAACGAGCTACTAGAACTAGGAAAAAAGGCGGACTCAACCTATGCAAATGGATATCATATCATCCGGGAGTGGAAGACTTAGTCGATACAAACAAAGAGGCTAAGATAATATTGGATATAGAAAAGGCGACTCTGAAGGTTAAGGGTATGCTGGAACTCAAAAGAAGATACCTTGATTTATGAGGTAAACAGCATCGAATATCAGAATGTTACCAAACGCACGGTCTTGTCACAGGTAGCTCAACTATATGATCCGTTAGGTCTTTTAGCACCCGTAGTTACTGGCAAAGATGGCATTGCAAGAAATGTGGAAATTAAAGCTAGACTAGGATGATCCTGTCTCAGAAGAATTGGAAACATCATGGGTCGGTTATCATTTACAGCTAACATTTCTTAACGATTGGAGTATAGAGAGACTAGTAAAGGCTCCAGATGCTACGAATATCCAGCTTCATGGATTTTCAGATGCTAGCATGAAAGCATATGGAGCCTGTATCTATCTGAGAGTGATAGCAGGAAGGATATGTGAATCTACCTTGGTCTGCGCGAAGTCCAGGGTAGCTCCAATCAAAGTTATGTCTTTGCCGATGCTCGAGTTGTGTGGGGCAGTTCTGTTAAATAAACTGTGCAAAACGGTAGTGGCAGCACTAAAAATAAAGAGGGTGGATTCGATCCTCCCCTTATCGTCGAGAAATTTTTAAAGCAAATAGAGTGGCGAAAATCCAGGAGTTAACAACAGCCGAAGACTGGTTTAACGTTCCCACAAATGAGAACCCAGCGGATTTCATTTCCAGGGGGCAACTTCCAAAGCAATTCTTGAATAAGGAGTTGTGGTAAAGAGGACCGGACTGGCTGACGCCAAAAGGCGGGATGAGATTAAGGACAACAGTGAAGAAAATCCAGTAGTAGTCCTAGTAGTCCAAACGAAGGAGCAATCTGAACTCTGAGGATGATTTTCATCACTAACAAATCTGCTCAGATTCGTGGCTTACTATCTTCGAATATTAAATAATTTACGCAAGCCTACGAAACTGTCTGATCTACTATCCGTGGATGAATTACATCAAGACAGGAGAAGGGCCATCTTACTGGTTCAGCGAAAAGAATTCAACAAGGACATTAAAAAGCTGTCAAAAAACGAAGAAATAGCAGCAAGGTCAAAAAAAAATAAATTTTGTCCTGTATTTAAAGAGGGATTCCTGCGCGTCAATCAAAAATGCCGATGTAGGGTTTAATAAGAAACAACCAATATTATTGCCAAAAACTCATCCAATTACAGATCTCGTGATCAGGGTATACCACGCAAAAATGTTTCGCGCGGGAATTAACGCTACATTATACGCGATTCGAGAAAAGTATTGGATCATAGATGGTGGAGTTGCGATTAGAAAAATACTGCATTCATGTGTGAGATGTTTCCGAGTCAAACCAAAAGAAGTATCCTATTTAATGGGTGACTTGCCAAAGGTACGACTTGCTGCGACACGACCCTTCGAGAATACGGAGGTTGATTTTTACGGACCTTTCTTAATAAAGGAGAAGGTACATCGAAATAGAAAAAAAATTAAAGTGTATGCAGCCGTTTTCATATGCTTGTCAATCAAGGCGGTTCATTCAGAACTGGTAGGAGAATTAACATCTGAGGCTTTCCTAGGGTGTTTAAGAAGATTTTTTGCTCGCAGAGACAAAGCTAAAGCTATATTCTCTGACAACGGTACAAATTTTGTAGGTACAAACAATGAGATGCAGGAACTTTACAGCCTCCTTCAAACGAAAGATCTCAATGAAAAATCAACAAATTTTTTAAGCAATTAAGGTATTGAATTGCATTTTTCACCGCCAAAGACTCCTCATTTTAGAGAAATTTGGGAGGTGGCTGTGAAGTCTCTAAAACATCATATGAGGCGAACTTTACGTAATACTATATTTAGTTATGAAGAATTGTGTACTTATTTGAGTGAGATCGAAGCACTTTTGAATTCTAGACCACTTATTCCTATGTTATCGGATCTGAATGATATTGAAGTTTTAACTCCAAGGCATTTTTTAATAGGCCAACCGTTTTTGAGCGTTCTCGCACCTGATTTTTCAATAGTTAAATTGAATAGATTGTCGTGATGGCAGCATTTGCAAAAGCTTAGACATGATTTGTGGAAACGTTGGAATAATGAATATTTAACAGAATTAAATGTTCGAAGTAAATGGCATACCGGGCAGCCTAATTTAATTAAACTAGGCTCATTAGTTGTTTTAAAGGATGAGAACCTAACGCCCTTGCGATGGGCTTTAGGTAGAGTTCTTGAGACTCATTCTGGCGAGGATGAAATTGTACGTGTAGTTACCATCGGAACTAAAAATGGAATATTTAAGAGAGGAGTAAAAAAAGTGTCACCTCTTCCGATAGAAATTGACGATAGTTCTAATTGAACGGGACTCGTTCAAGGCGGACGGCATGTCGCGTAGCGAATGAGATTTTTGAATTATAAGAAAAGCGCCACCTTGATTGATTTCGATGTGAACTTTAGTTTCCCACAAGCTCTCCAGCGATTAACCTGTCTTGTATTATGAAAGAGAATTTTATTGTGACCAACGCAGTCCTAAAATTCGATTCACTGCGAATTAGATAAAAATATATGCACTCTGGTGTTTTTCAATGTACTTATGGTGCTTTCTTGTGTCACCTTCGTGAACACTAAACCCTTTAAGACTTCCACGCGTCAAGATATTTTATAAATTGGAAGGAAATTCTAGACTTGACTTTGCGCGTGAATAAATTGCATGATATGTGTAAGTATGTGTGTGTAGTGGATGCCTTTCCACAGAATCTGGTTGTAGCAAGAATGTTTTTTTTTCGGGCGCACGAAATTATACATGACTGTGATGTAGAATTCACATGTTTTGAACGGTAGAGTTTTTTTTCCTTTGATTGAAACTGTACCTAAAAGTTCGACTCATTTTACCTAACTGGTAGGTAATCGGCATCTCATTTTACCCATCTGTCAGGTAATCTATATTATATAGATGTATTATTTCTGACTGAATCGCGAATTAAATTATATTGAATTTATATCAATAATTGATATTTTCGTATAAAATATTACCCTATTTCATGTTACACGACTGAAAGTGAAATTTTAATAAAATGCCGTCTAAAAAAGTTCTATGAAAAATGTTTCTTGTTCTTTTACGATAACTCCCATCGTTTACGAGGAAAATTCAAGAACTACATTTTTAGGAAAAAAATTCTCCTGATTTCCAAAATAGTTCAGCCGGCATGATGGTGATAAAATATGTTTCTTATATATTGGCAGAAATTGTAAAGAAATATCCAACAAAGTTACAAGTGACTTTTTCCAGAAAACCTTTTTTATTTTTTTATTCAAATTGGAAGAAATTTAAAAAAATGTTTGGTAAAATCACACCTGTTTTAGTATTCCAAATATGTTTGAAAAGTTTTTGCTAATAGAAGAAAGGCTTTTTATCAGAATCATGCCAGTTAAACGATTTTTTAGGTCGGGAGAATATTATTTCTTTAAAAATGCAATCTTTAACACAAATATTAGTGAGCCAGCATGAAACTCATTATATATCTTTCTTATCAAAGTACAAATTTAAAAAAATGGGAAATAATGTGAGGGTGGATTTTTTAAGAACATAGAATTTTAATTTGTTTTCGAAAATCTGCCGCTGCTTTTTCATTTTAAAACATTTAAAATTTTCCGATGATTTTTTTCAAATCGTTAAAATACACATCGTATAATTTCCTCTAAAAACCAGCATATTTCGTCCTCGAGGAACTTTGTAATTTCAAGTGTAGAATCCCGACTGACTTGAAATGGATTCGGTTGAAGAGGATATAAGTAATGTTTGAGCGCGTCTTTTTGATTTCACGGTCGATGGTATATTTACCGTGCTCTTCGTGCTCAATAATCTATTTGCTTTGCGCTACGCGTTCGGTCTTTATACTCCAGATTGGTGCAAAGAATTTTTAAAATTAAAGGTCAAAGCATCGACAACTGTCATTTGGTGGTCATGAATTCTCCTTTCTTAAAACATGAAAACTTTCTTTAAATGGTTATTACTGGTGATGAAACACGGGTTTATGGTTATGATCTTGAAACAAAACAATTATCTTCGCAATGGAAGCTGTCATTCGAGCCTCGGCCGAAAAAGAACGTCGAAGTCGAAGCCACATCAAGTCAATGTTGATTGTTTTTTTTCGATTATGAGGGCGTTATGCATCACGAATATGCTCATTAAGGCCAGGCAATCAACAAAGAATACTACATTAAAGTTCTGAGAAGATTGCTTGATGCAATCAGGAGAAAACGATCGCAACTTTGGGAAACCGGTGACTGGCTTCTTCGTCACGACAATGCACCAGCGCACGCATCAAACATTGTGCAACAGTATTTATTGAAACACAGTGTTGCGCAGCTCCGCCAGCCTCCATACAGTCCCGATATAGCTCCCTGCGACTTTTGGCTGTTTCATCGATTGAAAATGCCGCTTAAGGGACATCGATTCGACGATAAAGAGACTGTTGAAACTAATGCGACGAATGCACCAAGGGCGATTCCGATGTCTGACTTTCAAGAGTGCTTTAATAAGTGGAAACATCGATATGAGCATCTTATTCAATCAAATGGGGGCTACTTTAAAGGATGCCACCCCCGGATGACGAAGAATAAATCAAGCGCCGAGAGCAAGGTAGGTCGGATACTTTTGGGACAGCCCTCGTATTTCAAAGACGACCAGGTATTAACAGATGGGATCGCATGAACTCCCATCTAACACAACGCTGCTGAAGGTTTGTACCTTCTCAACACCAGGCCCTGGCCACTCATATAGGCGACCTTGAAGTATTATAGGTCTGATCCTGATCTGAGTATACGCTAGATGGCGCAGAGTTGCTTCCCCTGCCCACGCCCCGCAAAACCGTAACCCCTAACAATGCGCGAACCGCCATGTTTGTTGTTTTTCGCCGGTGATCACATGTGAGGTTTAGAGGTTATTTTAATGAGATTAATCC
>JAAAKG020138815.1:0-12535 GCA_010014905.2 Druon quercuslanigerum
GCTGGGATCGGGTGCAAATTTTCAGATTAGCACCCGATCCCAGCGAAATCCTGCGCTTGTCCTGATGACAAATAATTTAATTATATATATATATATATATATGTTCGATATTAAAAATATTTACATTGTTTAAAAAAATGATTTCAGAGGGCGACTATATGCCGTAGGGGGCGCCTGTTACGGTGGGCGCTGGCGGGATGTCCCGCCTCCCAACCTATAGCCAGTCCACCGCTGGTCACATATATTCATTTAGTAAAAATGTATAGGACACCTAAATGCATTTTTATTGGCACCCGCCAATAATATCAATCATATTAACTTTCGATGGCGCCCATACGTACCTTGAGGGTGTTTCCAGATCAACTTATTTATGTAAACAGTATGACTCCATTTTAGCTTTAAAATATGAAAGGGAGCAACTCATTCAATTTCTTACAAAATGTCGACTAATTATCGGCTGTATTTAATTATTTTAGTAGTTGGTAAATTTAAAATAATGTTTGTATTCATATGACTACTTATTAGTGGAAATTTTCTCTAAAACAAGTTATTGTAGCTTACATTTTAAGAGTTCGGATCAAAGTATATATTTCTTTATTTTGGAAATTGTAAAAAAATATTACTATAGTTGCTATACTTTAATATAATAATTGTTATTATAGTTTAATTTTAGCATTTTTTTGTAATGTTTAAAGTTATTATTATGAATTACTTATTTAAATCAAGGTTTAAATCTTCGTGGAAAAAATACTTGAAAACTTGCAGTCTGTATATGACTAGTTTCATGTTGCCAACACTTTTTGCCAATGTGCATTGTTTTGACATGTTTATCTTTTTATATACAATGGATTATGATATGATGATTTGTGAACATGAGGAAATAGAATGGAATTAGAATGCAAGAGGGCAGAGAGAGGTTATGTATTAAAATAGCGGAATGGAATCTATTTTATTCCTGAAAAATAATAAGAAACGTGAGAAGAAATTAACAATTTGTTGAACTCTTAGCCGAAAAACAATCTGCCTGCTGCGCGGGCACATTCTTCTCCCATCTAGGATTCGCGACTTTGTGTTCTCACGCTTCGCGCTTAATAATTTATTTACTTCACGCTGCATGAACGGTCTTTGTACTTCCCCACATTTGTACAAAAACTTTTTAAAATTAAAGGTCAAAGCATCGAAAAAACTGCAATTTGGCGATTACGAATTATTATCTCTTGTTAAAGCTCCATCGACCTTAACGACTACATGCTCATCACGCATCTCGTGCTTCGCCCTCGATTTTGTGCAAAATGCAAACTCTTCTACATTATGTTCATATTATATTATCATATTATACTATTATATCAAATGTATATTACATTTGAAGGGTCCGCGGTCTAAACCTGTTAACTGACAGTTCAGTTATGTTATTATCGAAAATTTAAATATTTTTTTTAAGTGATGCAATTATAATTGCATAAGGTTTTCTTCTGAATCTATAGTTATAACACGCTAGTAAAAATTCTAAAATAAGTGTGCCAATTTTACTATTCATGGTGATATTTCTATGTCAAGAAATTCTGATAAAAAACAATTTAAGTCTTTGTGCAATCCTAGAGACCACTATGACCGACACTCTTTCATTCAAGGGTGAACACACCATATACAAAAATTTGGTGAATTCCCTAAAGTTACAATTTTCGGCAACTTATTCCTTAACATGCAAGATATAAAAATTCGGTGTCGCCTAATTTCCTTCGAAAAATAACATTACTCGCAGAGGCTGTCAGTAATATCAGATTATAGAAGGTCACGCTGCTTTGTTGACCCTGCGAGGAATTGTAAAAAAAGGCTTAAAATTTTTATTTTCCAAACATATATTGAAATATTAAATTCAATTGCGCATCTTCTTTTCCTCGAAAAACGTTATATCACATGTATTTGTTGAAATAAGTAGGAAGCGCTGCTATTTTTTCTACCAAATGGCCTTCCTTTAGCTAATCTGACTGTATCATATGTACAACTTGTACGTTATTTATTCCAAAATAGTCCAGGCAATCTGCATTTTTTCAACAGTTAAAGTACAGCCTCGATTTCATGTTCAAAATGTGTTTGAATGCTGGTGTTGAACATAACCTCGCGTTATCCACCCGTGATTCTTCCGGCAACATTGTTTAAATAATTCAAATATATCCGAAAAATATTTTTTTACTCTGGCTCGCTGGACAGTATTAGGAAGAAACGGTATTTTACCCATTTTTAACTCTTAAAAATCCTCGTCGAATGAGACGTCGCGCGTTAAAATTGGCGAATTCACTAATTAGTTATTAACAAAAAACCATTAAAAACGGTATTTTTTCAATATTTTTTTTGTATCATGCTAAATAAATAAAACATGTTAAATTATTGCAAACTGTCCTCTCTGATGATACAAATATCCATGATTTTTTTTGATCCAACATTTTTTACAGGTAATGAATAATCGGATTTTGACCAAAAAAAACGGTTAGATAACAAATCTTATAAAGACATTAAAAACGTCGCACAAGTTTCTACAACATATCATTCAATTTCCTTAGGCTTTCACTATTAAAATACTCGATTAAAAGTCGTCATTTCTATTTATTGTTTATTGAAAAATGCATTTTTTTATTGCACAACTTTATACGTGCGTCTAAAAGTCAATAACTTCCCCGAATTTCTTCAAAGCGATATGTAACACTTACCTTTGTATTGCTGCCTCTTTTCTCTACAATTTAATAAAAAATGGGCTCGCTAGCTCCATTAGGAGCTAACTAAAGTTATAAACATGGAGAAACAGGACTTTTTTTAATTTACAGTTAAAGAGTCAAGCTTTGTTATCCACTACTTGAAAATGCAAATATTACTTGAGTTTACCTTTAAATCGTCGGAAGTCCGAGGTATGAACTCAAACTCGGCGCACTGGATGATGGTAGGGAGAGAGCGTCATCGCGTGCTCTGGAAACTGAAAAACTCGCTTCAATGGACGTGCTCCTAAATCGATTATACATTTACTTAATTTTTTAGACGACGCTCTAAATTTTTCATCAACTTATATTTTACTTATGGCAAATTGTTAATAGCAGGGAACCTTTAAAATAAATGTTTTTTAGTAAAACATAAACGATTCTTAGAAAAATGTAACACTCCATTTATTGTCGCATTGTGCCGACGAAGAAATTTTAAAAAAATAATAATTTCAAATAAAAAGGTCTTATTTTCTATTTGTAAGCCTCGACGGCTTTTCTGATAAGTACTGTAAAAAATGATAATGATGTAAATTTTATTGAACGTAAGTTTTTCATAATAAAATGTTAATAAAAAACTTTTGTCAGATTGAGTAGTTGTCATGTTTTGTTTTAACACTTCTCTTATATGGTGAATATTATTATTTCAAAGGATCCCTGCTATCAATAAATTGCCATAGGTTAAATATCAGTTGATGAAAACTTTACATCGTCGTCCAAAAAATTAAGTAAATGTATAATCGATGCAGGAGCATGTACATTGCAAATATTTTTACACGCTATTTTCGGAATAAACGTGAATAATTTCAGCGCGGCGAATTTGAAGCGAGTTTTTCAGTTTCGAGAACGCGCGTTTACATTCATCGACGTCCACGTTGGTGATAGTCGGCCAACGTAAACTTCGTTTGCGGCGAACAGGCGATCGATTTGCGAATGCATATGAATTACATGATTGAGAATGTTGACTTTTGACCATTTTTTTCTTAAGACACATGAACTCGCAGAAAAAATATTAAAAAATAAAAAGTTCTTAGAATCAATCAAAGAATTCACTTGAATTTTTTGAGAATATTTCGAGCAATTTCTTAATTTCTTTTTCTTAACAATTTTTCATCACATTTTTGTACACATTACCGGAAAGGCGAGACCTTAAGCTTCCAAAATATGTGTCTAAATTTTTATACCTTGAACTGTATGAGTTACAATTGCAGAAAGAGCGGTATACCGAAAGGGGCATTCTGGGCCAAAACGGGTTAAGGCGTTGCAATTTGATGAAGAAAGCTAACTTGGCTCCTAATGGAGCTAGCGAGCCCATTTTTGATTAAATTGTGGAAAAAAGAGGCTGCAATGCTGTATTTTGATAGTGCAAGCGACGGTTTTTCTTGACTTCATAATATTTGTTATCTAACCTTTTTTTTGTCAACAACCGATTATTCATAACCTGTCAAAAATGTTGGATCGAAAAAAATCATGGATATTTGTATCATCACAGCGGACAGTTTGCAATAATTTTACATCTTTTATTTATTTAGCACGATATAAAAAAAATATTGAAAAATAGCGTTTTTTATTGGTTTTTTAATAACTAATTAGTGAATTGGCCAATTTTAAAGCACGACGTTTCATTCGACGAGGATTTTGAAGAGTTAAAAATGGGCGAAATACCGATTCTTTCTAATAATATCCAGTCGAGCCAGAGCGAAAAAACGATTTTTCAGATATATTTGAATTATTTAAACAATATTGCCGGAAGAATCACGGGTGGATAACACGAGGTTTTGTTCCAAACCAGTATTCAAACATATTTTGAACGTGAAATCGAGGCTGTACTTTAGTTAATAACTAATTAGTGAATTGGCCAATTTTAAAGCACGACGTTTCATTCGACGAGGATTTTGAAGAGTTAAAAATGGGCGAAATACCGATTCTTTCTAATAATATCCAGTCGAGCCAGAGCGAAAAAACGATTTTTCAGATATATTTGAATTATTTAAACAATATTGCCGGAAGAATCACGGGTGGATAACACGAGGTTTTGTTCAAAACCAGTATTCAAACATATTTGAACGTGAAATCGAGGCTGTACTTTAGTTGAAAAAATACAATAGGCTGAAGCCAGATAGCCTGGACTGAAAAATAACTGTCAGTCGTCTTCCCACTTATATTTTACTTCGCAATATAAAAGTGTGAAACATTCCTTATGATTACTTTATTATTACATTCGAAAATTTTCCACTCTCGCATAATTAAGAAAATGGTATCCAATTGCAAAACACTTCCCAGTACTCTGATAGATCCCCAAGATAAATTTGTTCAAAAGGTCAAAAAAAGTATCTTGATTACGAATAGCTTGGTTTGTTTTTCGAAATCTTGGTCACTTTTAGTGCAAACATTTTTTTCTAAACAATTTAATTCTTTATTAACAATCAAAATTTATGATGGCACTTCTAGATCGTTAAGAAAAAATAACACTTCTTTCATCTTGCACTTTTTTTGTCGGACAAACCGTTTGCAATTTTAATCATTGATAATTCATATACATTATTAAAAGTTCGTCTTTTTTATACAAATTAAATAAAATTCTTGCTTACAAATTCAACTATTTACTTTAAAATTAATTTACTTTTTTGAAACTCGTGTTTGAAACTTAAAAATTAAAACATATTCAGTTGAAGAATCATGTACCTAATTAAAAATTGGTCTTTTTGGTGCAAAATTAATCTCTTTGGTTGCAAATAGAATCTTTCTCTGTTTTTGGTATCCAGCATGAACGTGTGAGGTAATGGGAATTGTTGATGTCGAGTATTTCTGATGGGACGACTGGGTTGATTTGGTTGGTAGTATCAGGGTTGGGTAGCGACGGAGAAAGGCAAGACAGATGCCAACACGCGACGATAGATAGAGGCAGAGAAGGACAGAAGGCAGGTGCGTTTGGATTGGATTCATGGATAGCGGAGCGAGTAACATCGAGGAAAAAACTGAACTAGAGCAGAAAGTTTTTAGTGCACCCAAAGAGGAGATCAAAGAAAGGAAGGAAAGGGGAAAGTACAGGAAAACTGTAGAACATGAGAGATTAAGAGCAAAAAGCGTGGGGCCGATTGAAACTTTTATCAATAGGATAAAAGAGGAGAGGAGAAGCAGTAAAGAGAAAGGCGATATATGTTCAAGCTTGAAATGTTCGAAAATGTTAAGGTCGCCGCCGGAAAACCAGAGTTTTGTAGAGAAGCATGAGAATAGTAAGGGGACTGAAGGAAACAGAAATGAAACTGAAGATCCGATGAAAGAGGAAAGACTGGAAAAAATTCGCGAAGTTTTGATAGTAGTAATACTGATTTCTCAAGGAAAGCAGAAGAAGAGGGGAGAGGGATTAAGGAAATAAATTAGGCGGGAAATGGCTGAACTTAGGAAAGAAATAAAGAAATGGAAATGGAAGAAATGGAAGAGAATAATAAAAAGTTAGAGGAGATGCAAGGTAGGATAAAGAATATAGAAAGCTCAAACCGGGATTTTGGTAAGTGCGAGAGTGGGAATAAGAAGAAGAAAAGACTGTGAAAAATAGAATACAGAATAGAAAAAAAGAGAGGAAAGAAAGAAAAAGAAAAATGACGATAAAGGGTATAAGATCAGAGGGGAAGGGGCTGAAGGAAGCAGTGGAAGAATTGCTAAAAAGGATTGATACTAAGGTAGAGATAGAGGAAGTGAAAAGTGTAGGAAGGGAAGAGCGAAAAGGAAAGAGAATGGTACTGGTGAAACTAAAGAAATGGGAAAATTAGAGGGAAGTAATTTGGCATAAGTGGACAGGAATATGTAGTTTAAGGTAAAGAAACCAGCAAAAGAGGGAAGAAAAATAGGAAGAAGGATATGGTTTAAATATGGGAGAATACAGATAGACGGATTATGGTGAAATTGGTATGAAGAAAGAGAAGAGATAGTCAGAAATGGGGTGCCGGAAAACCAGGAGAGGAAGGAACGGGAGATAAGATAATAGGAAATAGTAAGAAGAAAAAGAGACGAGAAACGAATGTAGGGAAGAATGTAGGATATATTACTGGAATATAGCAGGTTTGGAGATAAATGATAGAGAGTTTATGAGACATTTTACACAATGAGATGTAATAATAATGATGGAGACGTGGCTAGATGAAAAGCGATGGGAAGCAGTGAGGAGCAGGTCACAAAGGTGTTACAAATGGCAAGTTCAAAATGCAAAGAGGAAGAATAAAAAGGGAAGGGCAATGGGAGAAATGGTGATGGGAGTAAGGAAGGAATGTATAATAGAAAAATATTAGAAAGAGAGAAAAGAACAAAAATAAGAATTAATAGTAGAAGAGGTATGGAAGGTAGTAAATAGAGAAAGAAAGCAAGAAAAAGAGTTTTGAAAAAAGAAAGAAAGAAAAAGACACTGAAGTGGTAGGATGGAAAAAATACTTTTTGGATTTGCTAGGAGGAGTAGAGAGATGGAAAGGCACCTGGTATAGATAAGATTCCAAATGAAGTATGGAAATGTGTAAGACGGAACCAGAGAAATGGGTATGGATAAGAGGTCGTTAACAAACTACGTGACGCGTATATCTTTTGTTTATATTGTTGCATCCTTTTTCATTTAAGGGAAATAATATTCTCTTCTTCGTTTAAACAAAGAAACACGCGTCACGTAGTTTGTGAATGATCCCTAATGTGTAATCGAGTATGGAGAGAAGAGGACTGGCCAGAGTTATGGGAACAAGCAGTAGTGATGTTAATAGTGAAGAAAGGCAAAGGAGAGAAAGTGAAAGATTATTAAGTGTCAAGTTGATGCCAACACTGCATAAAGTATATAAAAACAGACAGAGCTACCGAATCAGACTGGGTTTAAAAAAGGAATGGGGGTGATGGATAACATATATGTTCTGAACTATCTAGTAAATTAGAAGATTATAGAGGAAAAACAGGCAATGGTGATAAAGGAGATAAGAAAGGGATTAATAAAGACAGGATAGGAAACTTTATAGAAACAAAAATCAGGGTAAGGGTAGAAGAGCAAGCAGGATATAGTTTCTGGTTGGTGTAAGGAGTGAGGCAAGGATGCCCTCTAAGCCCACTTTTATTTATTATAACAATAAAATACTTGGAAGAAGAAATTAGGAGAAAAAGTTGGTGAGAAGGTAGGATAGGGAAGGAAAATATATACACACTGGCATACGCTGACTATATAGTGTTGATGAGAGAGGCTGAAAAAAGGATGGCGGGCCTAATTACAGGATTAGAGAAATACCTAGATGGGAAAAAGTTGAATTTAAATATAGATTTGGAAAGTAAGGAGAAAGAAAGAAAGAATGGACGGGGAGATGAAAGGGAATAAAGTTAGAAGATGTAAAAGAGTTTGGATATTTAAGATATATATGGCAACCGATTGGAGATCATAAACTTCATATAAGAGAAAGAATAAAAAAACAGGAGGGGTAATGAAACAAATAGGGGGAGTAGGAAAAAGAAGGTTAAAAAAAATTGGAAAAGCAGAATGTGGTTATTTGATACACTTATACTGCCGGTGTTAGCTTAAGGAGCAGAGATATGGGGGTGGAAAGAAAGGAAAGATATTAATAGTTTACAAGAAAGGTATATAAGGTGGGCACTAGAGGTAGACTAGGGGAGCTAGAAAGAGGGCTTTAAATGTGAGACGAAGCTGAGGGATGAAAGATAGGGTAGTTAGCGAGAAAGTATTTGATGGTCAAGACAATTAATAGAAAGGTGGGGGATAATTAAGGAATCAAAATACAATAAATGGTATATGATGATAAAAAAAGGAAGGAATATCAAAGTATTTAAAAAAGGGATGGGGAGAGAGAAGTTGGACTAGAATAACAAGATTTTGATTGTAAAGGAGGTAAGAGAGGGGATGTATTGGGAAAAGGAGGAGGACAGAAAGTGAAGAATATGTGAATGGGAGTAGGAAACATGGGAGCATGTAAAGGATTTAGGAGAGGAATGGAAGATAAAGGAAGGTGGCAAGGGAATGTTGTTAAGATTCTAGGCGAGGATCGATTAGATTGTATGGACGCTTAGATTAGGGGGGATTATATTAGGGAGGATGGACGCTTAGATTAGAAGCGTAAAGATTGTAAGTAATGGTTATGTAATGGCATAAGTACACTGAGATACTTTTGCGTTCTCATTCTCTCTCTCTCTCGCTTGCACTCTTGTTTTCAATCGCTCGCTCACTCGTTTGCTCACGAGTTCTAATATCGGCGAGAAAATTGTAGTCCTCTGCCTTTGACGTGGAAAAAGTAAGCAAAGAAAAAATAGTAGCTTAATGAAAGAGTGATCATTTTGAAGATGCAAATGTTATACGTTAATGAGCCGAAAAGTAATATTCCAAAAAAATGTTGTGGAAAATTACTTTTCGGCTCATTAACGTATGATATTTGCACCTTTAAAATGATCCCTCTTTCATTAAGCTAACATTTTGTCTTCACTTACTTTTTCAACGTCAAAGGGAGAGGACTAGAATTTTCTCGCTGATGTTAAATTGCGCTATCACAGGAAATAGAGAAAAAATATGATGGAAAATTCCCCTGTCTTATCGAAACTTAACCTACTTTATTTTAAAAAATGAACAATTTTTTTAAAAACTATCCTTTTTGTTGACAAGTGAATTGTTTCGTTAAGCAAAAATTCATCTATTGTGTTTAAAAATACTACTTTGCAGAAAATTTAACGATTTGGTTAGTAATTAATTTTTTAACTATTTTGTTAAAGATTAATCATTGTTTTTGTTTCAAAATTTGACTCTCATTTAAAAATGTATAATTGTAGTTCAAAAATCATCTCATAGGCTATAAATTTGAGTTTTATCCAAAAATCTTTGTTTTGTAAATTCAATTTTTGACTGAAAATTCCATATATCGTAAAAGGTTTTTCCTTTTTAATTGAAAATTCATATATTTTCTAAAAATCTCTTTAGTTAAAAAGTTATCTATGTTGTTTAAACTTTAACCTCATTTAACTGTTTGGTTGGAAATTTATGTATTTCGTTAAAAATTCGTCCCTTTTGGTGAAAAAATTATCTTCTCGATTAAAAATTCAACTACTTAATTCATTTTTGCACAACTTGGTTAGAAATTACTTTTCTTGGCTGAAGATTCAACGTTTTTGTTTCAAATTCATCTCTTTGGTTAAAGATTGCACTATTTTCATGAAAATTTATAATTTTCAGCAGAAAATGCAACTATTTAGTTCACAATTCTTATTTTTAAGTATAAAATGACTCCTTTTCTTTCAAAATTCATATTGCGTATTAAAAATTTCACTATTTAGTCAAAACCTATTGTAGTTTCTATAAGAAAAAAAAACAATTTTTAGAAAATTATTCTTTTTGGTTAAAAAGTCAACTGTTTTGTCAGGCATAAATTGATCTCTTTGGAATAAAAATATTTTATTTTCTTGAAAATGTAAAAATTTGGCTATTAAGTCATTTTTAATGAGGATTCTTCACTTAACTTCAAAATTCATCTTTTTGGTTCAAACTTTAAATATTCTGTTAAGAAATCATTATTGTTATAAACCAAAGTTTTTTGACAAGATTGACATATGTGCACAGTTAAATTTCAGAATTTATTGCTGACAAAATTCTGAAACTTTTACATTGTCTACATCGATATTGGATCTCTCGACATCAAAAAGAAAATATTCCGATCCAATGAATTCGACGAAAAAGGGGGAAAATGCAACAAAGTTTTATTTTTGCTTAGCGAGCTAAAATTGTTATTATAAATTTTTGTTGTTAATAAACAATCAGATTGGCTTGAAAAAAATCGTTTACACAAAAACTGACCAAGATTTCGAAAATGGAATTAAGATTTTCGTAATCAGGGGACTTTTTTTACCTTTTGCACAAAACTTAGCTCGGGGACCTATTAGTGCATAAGCAAGTGCTACTGGGCAAATATATCACTCAGAAAAATCTGTGTTGACGTAAGAAATAAGAGGGGTAAACTCTCGCCTTCTTTGTAGACACTCCAGTAATTGTAATGTTTTGAAATTGTATACAAGTTTCTTCATTATGCGAGAATGGAACATTTCCGAATGTAGTGATAAACTGCACGTAAGAAATACAGCTTTCGCCTTTACACTTACACATTATGAAGTAAAATATAAATGGCAAAACGACTGCAAGACTAGTTAAAAGCAGACCATTTGGTACCAAAAATAAGAAGAATTACCTATTTATGTCAGGAAATACACGTGTTTTAACTTTTTTAATGAGGAAAAGAAGAAGCGTAATTAAAGTTTAACACCTTTTTATCCAAGCTCTCGCAGGGTCAACAAAACGTAGTACTGGACTTCTATAACCCATTATTACAGACAGCCCCTGCGAATGTTGTTATTTTTTGGAGGAAATCAGGCGTCACAGATTACACAGCCCAACCAAATAAAGTGGCCTGACCTTACGTATTTTGACCCGCTGAATCCGAATTCGAAGTCAGAAATATAAGGTTGGCTCGTGTCTTAACTATAACCTCAAAAAACATCCATCGAAAAGTGGTTTTACGCCAAATTCTAAAAAAAAGAAAGTGGCCAGCCCGGAGGACCGTAACAGTGTATCTTTATGTATGTTGACCAGCAGAATCTAAAGTGACAAATATCAGTATGGTTTGTGTTTTAACCCTAGCCTGAAAAAATACCCGTAAAAAGGAGCTTTCCAGGCAAATACGAAAAAAAGAAAGTGATCTGACCTGCATACCAGAGGAGTGTACCCTTATGTATTTTTACCCGCTGAATCCGAATCCGAAGTCCCAAATATCAGATAGGCTCGCGTTATAACCCTGACTTTAGCAAAACACCCGTAAAAAGGCGGTTTATCGACAAATTAAAAGAAAAGAAAGTAGCCTTCCCGGCGATCTTGTGTATCCTTGTATATTGTGACACGCTGAATCCGAATCCGAAGTCAGTTAAGCAGCATGCATTGTGGATACTAACTAGGTCGGTTACCCAAGTGGAGGAATGGCTACTTTACCGACCTTTGGAGTGAGCTTGTTGGTGGGTTGCTACGCGAACCAATCTGGCATTTCTGACTTCTAATTCGGTTTCACTCGGATAAAGTACATACGGATACACTGCCCGGGCATATTGTAACGGGTAGTTCTGACCAAAAGGGCAGTTCTAAAAAAATGATCAGTTCTAAAACCTGATAATGGGCAGTGCGAAATTACATTTTAAAAGTTAATAAAGGGAAGAAAGAGAGAAGAATAGGCTCACAGAAAGACAAAGAGAACTTAAAAATCAAGAACAAGGAAGCAAGGAATTTTTCAAAAATTAACCCAATCATATCGTACATTATTTATCTGTATTGATATACTAGGGTATATAATATGTATATACCGCCGATTTATGGGATTGGTTACCTGTAGTTAGAAAATATTAATTTTCTAACCTAAACAAGATCAAAATAATAAATGTTGGGTACTTCGCATGGAGAAACACTAAGATTCTTTTCCTTCATATATAAATTCGTTTTATTCATAAAATCCTATGCTAGCTAGAGATACAATTATTTCATATTCAACCCTATTATAATGCTAAAATAGATAATAGTAAGACTAAAACAATTTATTTAAAACATTTCAAATGATTTTAGAATGTCTACATAGGCAATAGGTCAAATTATATTGGGCTCTACATAAGATAAAGGCCTCTGTCTGGAGAAATATTCTCTAGTATTTTAAAGTGTAATATAAAAGATGCTTTTTATTTAGATAAACCAAAACAAATGCGTTTTAAAAGTATTTCTACACAAAATGAGAAAT
>JAAAKG020138816.1:0-12535 GCA_010014905.2 Druon quercuslanigerum
TAAAAACTGTTTTTTGTACATTAAAAAACAAACAATTTTTTAAATAATTTTTTGTTGGCCACGAAAAACTGTCTGTAATTTTTGAACCACTAGGCGGATTTGAAAAAATTGGATGGAAAAGATGCATATTTTTATCCTATTTTAAAAAAAGCGCGACATGATCATAACTTCTGAACGACTCTATAAAAATGGATCACGTCGCCCTTATTCTAAAGGGGATAAAAATACGCACCTTTTCCTTTGGATCTTTTTTCAAATCCGCCTAGTGCTTTAATAATTACAGACGGTTTTTCACGGCAAAAAAAAAATTATAAGAAAAATCGGTTTGTTTTTTAATTTAAAAAACGGAGTGTTGAATCTTTTTGGACAAAATCGACGTGATTTAAAAGGTTTTGCTTAAGCAAAACATTTAGGCAGATTAGTTCTATCTTTTTTCCAATTTCCCAATTTTCATTTTTTTCTATCTTTTTATTTTCAACAGGGAATCGTTTAAAATCTCGTTTATAGTAAAAATAATTGATATATTACGTGAAAAATATATAATATTAAGTAATAGCGAGGCGGAAAGTGACGAAAATCTTGCGAATCCTTAAACTTTTCCATGCATTTAAATTGCAAAATTCTTTGAAATATTTAAATATTTAAAATATTTGAAAACTTATGGAATTATTTGAAACGTTTAGCATTCTGTTAAAATTCCTTAAATTCTCTATAATCGATCAGGAGGAGACAAAGTAATGATTTGCCGCCCTCTGATATCGAATGACTAAATTCATCGGATCGCTTGAATTAAAAAAAAAAATCTATCTGAAATTTTGTAGATATACCGGAAATCTTCGCGAAATATTTAAAAAATTTGCAAAATCTTTGCGAAATATTTAACAACTTTGCAAAATCTTTGAAATCTTCGGGAAATCATTGTAATTTTTCTGAAATATATTGGAATATTTGGTAATATTATTAAAATTATTGAATTCTTTGGGAAATAATTGAAATTGATGTGAAATATTTTTAATCGCTTCGAAACCTAAGAGAAATGTTTGAACTCCTTAAAAAATCATTCAAAATAAATCTTTAAAAACATTTTTAAAAAATATTTTATAAAGATTGCAATGATTTCTAAAAGATTTTAAAGAGTTTAAAAATTTCTCTTATGTTTAGAAACGATTAAAAATATTTCACAACGATTTCAATTATTTCCCAAGGATTTCAATAATTTTAATAATATTATCAAATATTCCAACATATTGCAGAAAAATTACAATGATTTCCCAAAGATTATTAATTATTATTAATTATTGAAGATTATTAATTATTAGTTATTATAATTCCCAGTAATTTCCAAATGATTGGAAAAAATTAAATTTTTTTTCAAATATTTGGGAAGTCATTGAAATTTTTCTTAAATATGTTGGAATATTTGGTTATATTATTAAAATTATTGAAGTCGCTGTGAAATATTTTTAATCGCTTCGAAACCTGAGAGAAATATTTGAACTCTTTAAAATCTTTCAGAAATCATTGAAATCTTTATAAAATATTTTAAAAAATATTGCATTTTTTAATCTTTGGGAAATTATTGAAATCTTTATGAAATGTTTTAAATCTATCCGAAATCGTTACGAAAAGTCTGAAATCTTTGTGAAATCATTGAGACGTTTATCAAATATATTTAAAAATGTTGAGACTTTTAAAATCTTCGGGAAATCTTTAAAGTCTTTGTGAAACCTTTTTAAGCTATCCGAAATCTTTGAGAAATCTTTAGAAAATTATTAAAATATTTTTAAAATATTGTAAATATTTTTTAAATATTTGATAATATTTGTGAATGTATTTTAATCTTCGCGAAATATTTTTAATCTTTAGGAAATCATAGAAATCTTTGGAAATCCCTAGAAAACCATTGAAATCTTTATGAAATCTTTGGAAATCCTTGAAAGATATTTGTGAAATTATTGAAATGGTTGGGAAATCATTGAAGTCTTTGGAAATTTACGAAATATTTGAAATCTTTTTTAAATATTTGATAATATTTGTGAAATTATTCAAATTTTTGGGAAATCTTTCTGATATCTTTAAAAATATTTGCAAAATATTTAAAGAATTTACGAAATATTTGGTAATAATTGTTGAATTTTGGAAATCATTGAAGACTTTATGCACTCTTGAAAATCTATCTGAAATCTTTGCGAAATATTGGAAATCTTTGTAAAATCTTGGGAAAATCATTGAAATATTTTTGAAATCTTTGGAAATATTAAAAATATTTTTAGTATTTAAAAATTATAAGTAAGTATTTAAAAATATTTTTGAAATACCTGGCAATATTTTAAAAAATTTTTTTAATCTATCCGAAATGTCTGTGAAATTTTTACATTATTTGGGAAATCATTCAAATTTTTGTGAAATTTGTATGAAATCTTTGGAAATCTTTGAAAATTTTTGCGGAATATTTAATAATATTTTCGAAATATTTGGTATTATTTGAGAAATTTGTGAAATCGTTGGAAAATCATTAAGGTGTTCGTTAGAAATTTATGGAAATCTTTGTGTGATCTTTGACATCTAATCGAAATTTTTGTGAAATAATTAAAGGCTAACAAAGACTTTGTTAAATCTTTTAAATTTATCCGAATTCTTTGCGAAATCTTTTGAATATCATTCAAACATTTGTCAAATCTTTTAAATCTATTGGAAATCTTTGAGAAACCTTGAAAATTTTAGCAAAATCTTTTAAATCTACATGAAATCTTTACGAAATTATTAAAAATATTTGAAATATTGGGTAAAATTTGTGACACTTGTGAAATCTTTGTGAAAGATATTTTGCTTTAAGCAAATGTTAAATTTCCAAAATTCTAATTTAAAAAACTGGAATAAGATTTACTTTCAAATCGCGGGATTAATTAAAAAAAGTAATTTATAGAACATAATGAATTTAGGGTTTAGATTTCACAGCTTTGTCTTTTCATCCCTTTCCTCCGAGTATAAAAAATGACCTATTTTTTATAATCTCTCTTTATTTTGGAATAGATAATATTTTTTTTAGTGAAATTTGGGTAACTTACTCAGTACATAAGCCTCTGGCATGGGTGAATCGACCGACCGTGCTGGGGTTGATTGCATCGACGAAGCTGTGTCTGATTTTAGAGACAGAGATTCTAAATCGTCGGCAAGGGAGGAATCCCTGTGCACATGGTTACTGCTGCTGTAAATAGCGCGAGTTCCCATTTTTACACCCAGACGCCGCGGTAAACTTGGGGATCGAAATCCACTTGCTTGTCTAGATTTTGGTGTTCCATAATTCGGTAAACTAGATGTTTTCACCTAAAAATCATAATGATAAAAAAATTTTATTACCTTAAAAACTCTCTTATCATAAAAATAAATTATTGAGCAGAATTCCTGAAAATAAAATCAAGAATCCAACGACCAAATTTGGACAATCATCATAAAATGTTCCCATTGCCATCTGAAAAAAAAAAATCCCTTCCCTTTTTTTCATTTCATTTTTCTTTCCTGTTTTTTATATATTTTTTTGTTTTTGTCCAAAGGGAGTTCTTTTTATTTTTTTTTATTTTTAGGAGAAAAAAAGGGATTCTTCATTTTTTTTCAGGAATTCTGCTCATTAACTTGATTATTGGACGTTAATTAGGATTTTAAATTTGGTTTTAATTTCATTTTATTTTCTTCAATTTTGAAAATAAATGATCAAAATTTATCTTTTGAATATTAATAATGAAAACAAATTACGAATAATAAGCATATTAATAATAATAATCAAATAAATAATAAAAATAATTATTTAGACAATTGTTAGGTAGATTAGGTTTTCTTTCAGTTTATAACATTTTAATATCAACTGAAGCTGCCTTTAAATCTCGAAATTTTTATCAAATTCTACCATTTAATCAACAAATCCATAAAATTTAATTCACATTTGATTCGGACCAGTCTTTTATAAAATCCTACGGTTCTAATTTAAATCGCACCATACGTGTATCAAATTATTTAAGAATTCATCTCCTTTTTGGTCGAAAATTTAACTATTTTGTTGAACACGACTCTTTTTGGCTTGAAAATTTAACTATTTTGAAGAAAATGTGTAATTTCGTGCCGAAAATTGAACAATTTGTTATAAAATTGAAATATTTAGTGAAAAAATTCAACTATTTAGTTGTAAGTTGAACTACCTTGTTTATAATTCATAGATTTTGTTAAAGATTTATCACTTTAGTTGAAAATTCTTTTCTTTTTTTAAATTTAACTATTTTGTTCAAAATTCGTTTTGATTAAAAATGATTATTTTTTTAAACAGGAAATTCAATTATTACATTTTTAGTTAAAATCTTTTTTAATTGAAAATGCAAATATTTTCTTAAAAATTCTAAAGTTTTGATGAGAATTTAAATTTTTTGCAGGTAATTAACTTTATTATTATAAACGCAACTATTAATTTGAAAATTTATCTGTTTTTGATTTAAAATAAAAATATTTTCTGGGTTGAAATATCATTACATTTTATGTTGAAAATTTATCTTTTTAGGTTGAAAGCTCAACTCCTTAGTTAAAAGTTGAACTACTTTTTAAAACTTCATTTTTTTGGAAAAAGATTCAGAATTTTTATTGAAAATCCATCTCGGATTTTTAAATTTAACTATTTTTTTTTTTGGAAATATAGATTTTTTTGGTTAAAAATTAATTTTTCTAACTAAAAATTTTACATTTTTTATTTTTTTTTAGTTCAAGATTCATCAGTTTCGTTAAAAACTTATTATTTTCATTGAAAATTGAACTACTCTGCTAAAAAAATTTCTTTTTTTAAAAATTAAATTATTAACTAAAAATTTATTTTTTACTTAAAAATTTCACTGCTTGATTGAATATGACCTTTTTTGCTAAAAACTCATGTTTTCGAATTGAAAATTAAACAATTGTGGAAACTTCGTTCTCTAATCGAAAATAATTTCTTTAAATGATAATATACCCTATTACATTTGTTGTTAAAAATGGAGCTATTGTAGTTAAAAAATTAAATTATTTGAATTATAATTTATTTATTTTTTGAGTGATGTGCTTTGTTATAAAATCTCCCGTTTCGATAAAAAATAATCTTCTTAGTTGAAAATTCAACTATTTAGTTAAAAAATGCAAGCATTATGTTGAGAGGTCGTCTTTTTAGTAGAAAGTTAATCTTCTTGGTTAAAAGTTATTATTGATAACTAATAAATTCAATTATTTGGTTAAAAAGTAAACTGGTTTGATTGAGAATTCAACTATTTTATTTGAAAATTGTTTTTTAGCATAAAATTATTATTTTTTAAATAAAAATTGTAATATTCTATTTATGGTTTTGAAAATTATTTCATTTTGCTTGTAAGTTTAACAGTTTGGTAGACACCCAAACATTCGGTCGAACGTTGAACTCTGGTTGAACTACATTGATCAAAAATTATTTTTTAATTCACGGTTCACCATCTTCTTTGAAAATTCATTTTCTTGGTAGAAAATTGAACAAGTTAATTGAAAATTTGTTTTTTGGGTAAAAATTATATTATTAACTGAAAATTTAACTGCCTGGTTGAAAATTTAAGTATTGTGTGGAAAATTGGCTTTCTTATTAAAAGATAGTTTTCTTTTTAAATAAAAATTTCACCTATACCATTTTTTTTGAAAACGGATCTATTTCAGTTTTGGAAGAAAAGTATCTTTTTGGTAGAAAATTATTTGGCTTGGTTAAAAATTCATATTTTTGGTTCCAAATTAAACTTTTTTTAATTCGTCTTTTTAGGTTTAATTCAAGTGCTTCTTACTTAAAACGAAAATATTCCTTGGATCAAAAATATAAATTATTACAATTTACTTTAAAATTCAACTAATTTCAATGAAAAAATATTGATAGAAAAGTATTAGACTTCTAAATACATATACTTTTTATTTAGAATACAACTTCCGAAAAACAAATCCTTATTAAATTAATTGCATAAAAACTTTAAAAAGTTGGGAAACCTTAATTAGGGTCCGTACTTAAATTACGTAGCGACATATAAAAATAATAGATATTTAGATAAAAATGTCAAATTTTCAAATTTATCAATTTATTTTTTTACAAAAAAATGTCTTTTCTACTATAAAAGATGTCTTTAAAAATAAAATACTTGAATTTTCAACATAAGAATTAAATTTTAAACATAATAGTTGAATTTTTAACCTAAAAAGATTAATTCCCAACAAAAAAAGTGTCATAGTTTAGATTTCAATTAAAAAAGATGAAATTTATACCCAAAAAAGAATTTTACAAGCAAAAAGTCGAATATTTAACAAATAAAGCCTTTTTACTCAAGCAAAAAAAAAAAGTTTATATAAATTGTTGAACCTTGAAACCAAAAGACGAATTTTCTTTACAAGAATTGCATTTTAAACCCAAATTAAATTGTTGAATACTCAAGCAAAAAGATTAATTTTTAACTAAAAAGTTGCATTTTCATTTTTTTTTAAATTCTACTAAAATAGATGAATTTTTAAATCAACAAATAAAATTTGAAAAAAATGGTTGAATTTCCTTTTTAAAAAAGGGCAGTTGACTTCTCACCATCAAATTATGAATTTATAATCAAGAAATAAGTTTCTACAAAAACAAATGGAATTTTAAATCCAAAAAGACATATTTTTAACCAAACTCTTATAACGGATTAATTTCAGATTTAAAAAATTTATAAAAAAAGTTAATTCTCATCTAAAAAGATTTCAGTGGACTTTTCAAAATCAAAATATGAATTTTATAACAAAAAATAAGTGTTTAGGAAAAAATTTGAATTTTTAATCCCAAATGAAGATTTTTTCAACCAAAAAGAATAAATTTTTTACAAAATAGATGAATTCTCTACCAAAAAGAATTCTTAATAAAAAAAGACAACTTTTAGTTTAAAAGGTTAAACTATCATCTAATAAAGATTTCAGTTCTCTTTTTAAAAAAGAATTTTAAATTTAAACAAAAAGTATTTTTGCTAAGAAATTGTTAAAATTTATCAACAGCAGAATTCACAACCAAAAAGTATGATTTTTGAACAAAAATTGTTAAATTTTCAACCAGAAAGTTGCATTTACATTTTTAAAAATTTTTAATTAAAAAAAAAACTTTAAAACCAAAAAACAAATTTTCAACAAATAAAGATTTTTCACTCAAGAAAGGAATAAAAGATTATCTAACTTGTTGATCCTTTAAGCCAAAAGACGAACTATTTTTACAAGGATTGAATTTTAAACCAAAAAATGACTTCAGCAAAAAATTAAATTTTAAACAAAAAAAGGCTTTTTGTATAAACATAAGCCTTCAATTTAAAAAAATATTAATTTTTAGCAATATAGTTTAATTTTTACCCTAGTAGTTAAATATTGAATTAAAAAAGATTGCTTTTCTTAAGAAATAGTTCAACTATAAACCAAAAAGATGAATTTTCAACCAAAAATGCAAATATTTAAGAAAAAAAAATTATTTCCTTTCAAACAAAATTGTTAAATACTCAAGCAAAAAAGAATAATTTTTAACTAATAAGTTGCCTTTTTATTAAAAAAAAATAGAAGATAAATTTTGAAAACAAAATGGTTGAATTTTCTGTTAAAAAAGGGCAGCGGACTTTTCACCATAATAATATGAATTTGTAATCAAGAAATAAGTTTCTACGAAAAAAATAATCAATCCAAAAAGACAAATTTTTCATCAAAAAGGTTGACTTTTTAACAAGATTCTTTAATTTTCTAGCAAGTAGTTGCATTTATAAAAATTAAATTTCTCTTAAAACAGATGAATTGGTATTTAATTTTCTTTTGAATAGTAGAATTTCTACCAAAAAAGATTCCAGTTGACTTTTCAAGAGCAAAATATACATTTTTTAACCAAAAAAAAAGTTTCTAGGAAAAAATTTGAATTTTCAATCCAAAATGAAGAATTTTTTTGAAGCAAAAAGAATGCATTTTTAACAAAATAGATAAATTCTCTACCAAATAGAATTTTTAACAAAAAATTCCAAATTTTGTTTAAAAAGTTCCACTATCATCCAGCAAAGGCTTCAGTTCTCTTTTCAATGCCAGAAGATTACATTTAAACAAAAAGCAAAATTGCTACGAAATAGTTAAATTTTCAACAAAACTGTAGAATTTACAACCAAAAAGTATGAAAATTCTGCTAAAGAAAGATGAAATTTTTTCTAGATCAGATGAATAAAAAAAACCATAAATAAAAATACTTAAATTTTTATCTAAAGAAAATTCCAGTTCACTTTCCAATCCCAAAATAACAATTTTACACAATAATTTATTTTTCTGCTAAACAGTTAAAGTTTCAACCTAGAAGTACGGCTTTTTAACAAAATTGCTAACTTTTAAACCAAACAGTTGCATTTTTGTCCAAGAAAAATAGAAATTCTACTAAAACCGGTAAAATTTTCAAGCAAAAAGACAAATTTTAAAAACAGTCGTGAATTTTCATCCGAAAAGATTTCAATTGTCTTTTCAACCAAAGAATAAGAATTATAAACGAAAAGTGTATTTTCTAGGAAATGTTTTAATTTTTAATAAAACAATTTCATTTATTCCAAGAAAGATGCAATATTTATACTGAAAAAGATGAACTTTTAAATAAAAAAGACAAATTTTCAGTAAAAATAGGTTTCATCAAAAAAAAAATTTCAGTTGACTTATTTTCAGCAACAAAATATGAATTTTAAACCAAAGGTTAATTTTCTACGAGATGAGTTCAATTTTTGACCCAAAAAGATAAATTTGAACAAAATAGTTGAATCAGCAATCTCAAACAGGATATATTTTAAAGAAAATTGTTAAATTTTCAACCAAATAATAAAATATATAATTAAAAGGATAATCTCCAGGAGTATTATTATAATAAAATGCATAAATTATTATTTATTTATTATCATTTATTGACTCTAAGTGATTTTATTACCTTGCTCATAGATCTTTTGATATCATCCACGTCCCAAACTTCTTCAGGGACCGGAAGTTGGTTCTTCTTCTTCAGTCCAGTTTTGTTTACAGCCGCGTAAATATCCTCCATCGGTTTTTCGGATTTCACCTCAAGCCTTTCTATATCACTGGAGTATATTAATTTTGGAATGCAATAAACGTACTCCTCGTGGGCGCGCCCCACGTTCGCATAGCCATAAATCTGATCCTCGATAGATGAAAGAATTTTTGGCCCATTCAAAATTCTCGAAATGGCCCGATTCCTCATGGCAGATCCGTCTCGATCCGATTCTTCTTCCGTGTCGCGAGACTCGCCTTCCGGTTCCAGACGCGCATTCACTTGGGCGTAAAGAGCATCTTCTTCTGGAGAAGAACAAGAGATCGGGGTAGTCGCGACTTGGTTGCTATTCCAGTTACCAGAATCTTTTTGTGGGTTCTCGTTTTCCTTGTTCTGGAACTCTTCTAATTGGAAGGGTTTTTTTGGCCGCGATTCCGATTGCTTTTTTACTGCATCTGCTATCGAGATTTTTGTCTTTCCGCATTCGGGTTTCGCCTTGGGTGAATTCGGCTCAATTACAAGAGGGACTCCAAAATCTGAAGAGAAATCGAGAGAATTCAAATTATATTTTTAATAATTGACTAATAAAGCGGTCGAGGCCTGGTGACACACAATAGGGGAAAAAATGACTTTTTTAGTTCAAAATAACGCACAGCTCACAAATATTGACCGATTTGAACCAAAAAATCTGACAAAAAGTTTAAGATATTTGTCGAGCCTGATTTTGAAAATAGGCTTTTCATTTTTTTAATAAATAAACCAAAATTACAAAAAATGGTTATTTTACTCAATAACGTGAAAATGGTTTAAATCGCCTGAATAATATATCAATATTATATAACAAACAAAATAATTTTTTATAACAAATCATTTGTTGAAAGAATATTTTTTGCCATTTTCCATAATTTTACGTTTTTTTAAAAGTTATATTATAAGAAATTGGATTAAAAACAATATAATGATAAGAAAATTTCTTCTTGAGAATATTATTGTTAATATTATTAAAAAATGCATTAATCAGCCATTTTTATAAAGAAGAATTCTTTTTTTTCGATGTCATTTTTTCATTAGGAACTTTATGATAATTTTAGAAAAATTTGTAAGTTGTTGATTAATATTATGATTTTTGTAAATAAATTTAATAAACAAATACATTATTCGGGCATTTGTCAGCAGAAAAAATCAGGATTTTCAATGGCAGTCCTTTAACTTGGAAATTTCATGGCAATTTCAGCAACATGCGTAACTAGTTAAAATTTTTTATAATTTTATTAAAAACAAATTTGATAAACAAAAGCATAGATAAGGCATTTGTCGAAAGAAACATTTGTTTCTTTCGATGGAAACTTTTTAAATTGAGACCTTCATGATAATTTCACAAAAAATGCATTATTTATTTATCAATTTTATGATTTTGTAAAACAATTTTAATAAAAAAATGCATTTTCAGGGCATTTGTCGACAAAAAAATCTTTATTTTTATGTCAGACGTTTTAATTGGGATCTTCATAGTAAATTCATCAAAATTTATGATTAGTTGATCAATTTTATGATTTTTTAAAACAAATTTAACAAACAAATGCATTTAAACCTAATGATGACTTCATGAATACTCACACTTAGTTGATAAATTCTATGATGTTCTAAGAACATTTAATAAGCATATTAATTATTTGGTCATTTTTCGACGAAACAGTTTTTTTTCAATCTCAGTCCTTTCAGTTTAAGTTTCTCATTACTTTCATTTTTTTAATAAGACTTATTCATTAGTTCATTAAATTTGTTTGAAAAAATATAAAATTTATCTTCTATTTATGAATTTTATTGAAACAGGATGACCGTTTTAATCGATCGATACAATTTTAAAAATCGAACTCTATTCTAAATATTCTGAAATTTAAAGTAATAAAAAATGTAATAAAAAACTGAAAGGTACTAAAATTTTTTAATTGAACAGTTTTAAATGAAATGCAGATGAATGCAAAATTATATTATTAAGTTATTTTAGGCAAGAATCATTAAAAATTTGAAAATTAAATTTTTTTTTAACTTAAAGGTTCTTAAATTATACGCTGAATTATTATTATTCTAAATAGTTTAAGCATCCTTGAAAAGCTTCAAAATTTTATTTCAAAATTACATTATTAAGTTATTTTAAGCAAGAAACATTAAAAATTGGAAAATTTGATTTTTTTAACTTAAAGGTCCTTAAATTAGACATTAAATTATTTTTATTTTAAATAGTTTAAGCATCCTTGAAAAGCTTTAAAATTTTATTGCAAAATTATATTCTACAAAATGTAGATTTTTGCATATTTCAAATAAAAAGTTTAGAAGCTTTTTAAGAATTATGAAAGGCTCAAAAAGAATAAAAACATTTTCTTAATATTACAAGGACAATTGAAAATGATTTTTTATTTTGAAAAATTATTTTAACAAAATATTTAAAAAGATTTTAAGTGATTTCAAAATTTGCCAACAAAGACCCTGGAAAATTTTAAGGATTTTAAAAAAATTTGCAGGATTTTCTACAAATTGCAGGAAAAATTCTATTCATCTTAAAATATGTTTGGAGGTTCTAAATGAAACTTATACATACTTCATTTAAATTACTTGACATCATTTCAAGTTTTAAATTACTTTTAAATCTTTTCAAAACTTCTAAATATCTCTTAAAATGACTCAATTTTTTTGCAAATAATAAGTGTTCAATTATAATTTCTGCATAAAAAATCCAACAATTACGCTTACAAGTTAAACATTTTTTTAATAGTACAATAAAAATTGTAACGCTAAAAGTTTAAAAGCATTTCGAAATTTTAACAATTAAAAGTTCTATTTCAAACAATTAAAATTCAAACTGTTTGCTCTTAAATACTTAACGTACGGATCCATTTGAAAAATTATTTATTTATTTATTTATATTTACAGTTGGTAAAATATAACTGTTTTTTATCAAAAATGTTCAACTTCCAACTCTTTTATTTGTTTAATTCTTCAAGACTGAAGTTTAAAATTCTTTGAATTAAAAATATACATTTAAAAATAGAAATCTAAAATGAAGAATGCTTATGGTCAAAGATTTTTAAATTACGCACTGACATCGAAAAAATTTTTTTCCCATCGACAGATGCCCCAATAAAGCAATTCTTTTAAAAATTCATAAAATTATTCAATGAATTATAGTTTTTTCTGGAATTTTGATGAAGTTCCTAATTTAAAAAGTTGTCATTGAAATCTTTTGAATAATAATCATTTGAATCTTTTGATAAATGCCTTAACGATGTATTTGTTTAAAAACATCATAAAAATAATCAAACAATTATGAAGTTTTCTAGAATTAGCATAAAGTTCCTAAGTTAAAAAAATTACATAAAAAAACAATTTTTCTGTTAAAAAACGTCTGATTAATGCTTTCTAAAATGAAATTTGTTTATAATGTTAACAATAATAATCTCAAGAAGAAATTTCTTCATCATTTTATTGCTTTAATAT
>JAAAKG020138817.1:0-12535 GCA_010014905.2 Druon quercuslanigerum
AAAGCAGTTCAATTCATAAAAAAATACAAAATTAAAATTAGAAATCTTTAAACAAAAAAGTAAAATTTAAAAAAGTAGCCTTATTTATAACCAAGTCGTTAATTTCAAATCTAAAAATATATAAATTTTATTTAAAAAAACAGTTAAATTCATAAAAAAATACAAAATTAAGATTAGAAATCTTCAAAAAAAAAGTAAAATTTAAAAAAGTAGCCTAATTTATAACCAAAAAGTTAAATTTAAATCTAAAAATATATAAATTTTATTAAAAAAAAGCAGTTCAATTCATAAAAAAATACAAAATTAAAATTAGAAATCTTTAAACAAAAAAGTAAAATTTAAAAAAGTACCCTAATTTATAACCAAAACGTTAAATTTAAATCTAAAAATATATAAATTTTGTTTAAAAAACAGTTCAGTTCATAAAAAAATACGAATTTGAAATAAAATCTTTGAATCTTTAACTAAAGCAGAACCATTTTCAATCAAAAAGATTCATTCTCTGCAATAACAAGCGAATTTAGAATAAATTTATAAATTTTAATTTAAGAAAATTAAAATAAAAAATCTTTAACCAAAAAACTAAATTTTAACAAAGTAGCTTAATTTATAACCAAAAAGTAATATTTAAATTTAAAAATATATAAGTTTTATTTAAAAAACATTTGAAATCATAAAAAAATACTAATTTGAAACAAACTATTTGAATCCTTCACGTAAAGAAAAACAATTTTCAAACCAAGAGAATTATTTTCAATGAAGAAGATTAATTTTCTGCAAAAACAAGCGAATTTAGAACTGAAATTATAAATCTTACATTACCAAATTAAAATTAAAAATCTTCAACCAAAAAAGTGAATTTTAACAAAGTAGTTCTAATTTGAAACAAGTAGCTGAATTTTATATAAATTAAAAAATATTTTCCATAAATCAGGTTAATCTTTAAACAAAAAAGAGACACTTTTTAAATAAATAGTTGCATTTTTAAACAAAAAATATTTAATTTCTAAGAAAGGACTTTTCAAATCAAAAAGACGAATTTTCAAACAAAAAAAGTTGCTCATTTTTTAAGAAAGTAGTTCAAGATTTAACAAAATAATAAAATTAAAATTAAAATTAAAAAATTAAAAAATTAAATTAAGTAATTCAATTTTCAATCAATGAAGACGAATTTTCAACAAAATATTTAAATCTTTAGAAGAAACAAAAAATAGTTTTAAACTAAAGGGTTGCATTTTCAGCCAAAAAAAGATTAAATTTTTATTGAAGGAGATACATTTTTATATAAAAGGGACAAATTTTTAATCAAAAAATATTTTTTATTTAAAAAACAACAACAAATTTCAACCAAATTATAATTTAAGGGGAAAGATTACTTCTAATAAAAAATTAAAAAATCGAATAACTGTTTATTTTTTATGTTTTTTTTTAAGTTTATACAAAGACAATTTTCCTAAGATTACTCAGAAAATTCATAGAGTATTTTTGAAGATATAAGATATGTCGAAAATGTATAATTTGTTTATTTTAGAGAAGTTCATAAAATTTTAGTAAACATGCAAAAGTTCCAAATTTTGTAAATATCGTTTAGAATGAGTCACATTATTTCTTAATTTCCTTAAAATCTAAAAATAAAGAATCAAATTTAATTTTCAAAAGAATAATACGATTTTTATTTATAACCTTAAAAGTGATCAAACTTCTTACAAAATACTTTTTTAGAAATCTTAAAAAATCTATATTTTATTTTAAATTGTTAAAAAAAATTTCTCAAAAGTTTATTCATGCTTCAATATTTTAAAAGGTACTAAATCTTTAAAACATCTTTTTAAATAATGCAAAACATCCATAAATTTGTTTCAAATGCTGTAAAATAAAGAAATTTTTCTTAAAATATTGCGAAATCTTCTTTATCATATTTCGTAATTTTTAACACTAAATTATTTACAAAAATTTCAAAAAGTGCCGAAAATTTACACTGGGGTCGTTCTGATTTGAACTTGATAAAATTTTTTATGAAGAAATAATTTGAAAAATTTTTTCTAGTATAAATAAATAACGCGTATTAATTCAGGTATTTATTTTACCTAAAAAGTCAGGAAAACATTTTTCATTTACAAATTATTGACAAATTAAAATATTTCCGAGTACTTTTTTTAAATATTTGTAAATGTTTCAACAGAGGTAAATTCCTTACAAAAATTTATTTGTGTAATATTTTGTCTTTACAATTTGTTTAAAAAATCTTTTCATGAAGCAATGCTCTTATGTAACTTTCTAAACATTTAAAATGTATTGAAACCTGGAGCAGTATTTTTGGAAAAGAAATTAGTCCCTTGAAATATTTAAATCTTTCGAAAAAATCGAAAAATAAAAAAACCGAAAATCAAAATATTTGAAATAGAAAATTCCCTAAATTATGAAACAATAATTTAAAAAACATTAAGAATTGAAAATACTTCTTCTTTGAATATTTGATTTTTGTATTTTGAATTAATAAATAATATTTCAAAACAAAAATTTTTCTATTTAAATTTTGAATTTTAAAATTCAAGCATTTTTTAGTTTGCTTATTTTATAGTGCAGAAATCTTCTGTGATGAATTTTTATTATTCTTGAATTATTCAATTTAGCAATATTATAAACTGTACGGGAATTTTATTATTCGAGGATTTTAGAGCGTAGGGAATTTTATTTTTTGAAATAATGTAATAAAAAAATTCTAACAAAAAAAATTTGCAAATAATATTTTTAAATGGATATTTCTAGACGTCCCGAAAAATCTGAAAATTTTGAACTAGATAACCAAAATTTCCGGTCGACGGGACACTTCGCATTTATTTTTTTCAAAAAAAGGAATAAAATATTTTTATCAAAGAAAGAAATTTTCCAATTAAAAAAATGCATATATCTGGATCAAAATTTTTTCTAAATAGAGAATGATATTTGCCCATGCAAGCAGAAAAAATTTCCAACATTTTTTCAAAAATGTTCTCCTAAGTTAAAACAACTTTTAAAAGAAACTTTTCAGGATTTACTGCGCGACTAATTTTTCTCGAAATTCCTTTTTATTTTTTGTTGATTCATTTAACAATTAGAATTTTGAGAATGTTTTTTTTATTTTTTTAATACACAAAGTACATTTCAAAGCAAAATTTTTTTGTCCGGAATTATATTTTTTTAAATTATTGTTATTTTAAATTCAAAGAATAATTTACAAAAAATTTGAGACTTAAAAAAAAATTGTTTCCGATGGTATTTGAAATATATTTTTTTAAATGAATAAATAATATTCACACAGAAACTATTTTTTTATTTTTTTTATTTCGGGAATTTTCTATATTGAATATTTTCTTTTTCGGGTATTGTACAGGGTCGAAATTTGAAAATAGAAAATTTCCAGATAATAGAGTACCTGACTCAATTATAATATTACCAAATTTAATAATTGCTGACAGTTTATAATTTTACCAAATTTAACAATTTTCGAATAAAATTTCTGGCAGCAGACTGCCGAAGTATAAAATATTTGGCACTGTAATAATCTCGACACTAGAAAATACCTAAATAAAATAATTAAAAAATTTAAGCAATGTTAAACAAACGTTTTTATTCAATATTATGTTTTTATTCGATTATTAAAAACACAATAGCAAAATATTTTTATTAAAGTAAATATCCTTTTCATTTTTAATTTTTTTCATAAAACTTTTAGTATATTTATTCATTATTGTATTTTTAATATTTCTCAATTGCAACTAGTTAAAAAATTTTATATTTAAAGAATTTTCCTATTTTACCTTTCAAAGTTTTTTGGTCTTCGAATTTTAATATTCGGAAATTTCGACTTGTCGGTAATTTTATAATTACTGCAATCTTCTAGTTGGATTATTTTACATTTAAAGAATTTTGCTATGTCGGGAATTTTACTTTATAGATTTTTTTATTAATCTGTAAGTTGTAATTTAATTTTATGATCATATCAAAAGATTCAAAATATAAAACTAAAAAGAAAAATTTTCCAGTAAACCTTTTATTAAATGTTTTAGTATTTTTCTACATTTTTGAATATGTATTTATTTCTCTTTAGCGGCCGCAAATTGTTTATTCAGTTACATTTTTCTAAAAATTCCAAATTTCCTAAATTATGAATAATTTTTTGTCAGCAGAGTTTTTGTTAGTAAATAATAATAAAAAAATTTAAAAAAATTTTATGTTAGGTTTGTAATTTTTTGTAACTTTACAAAAAAACTTCATTGCTATTTTATTAATTATATTTTTTTAAACTAAAAATCTCTTTAACTTAAACTTAAACCTGTATTTCTTAAAAGATTTGAAACTTTTTTTTTATAAAAATGATCAGAATTCAGTTTCTAAAAAGTTTGTAAAAATTTTTAAAAAATATATATGGAAGGCATTGACTTTTTTATAAGATATATAAAAATAAAAATATATAACAAATTTAATCTAAAATTAAAAAAAAAACAGCGATAATAAAAAATCGACGACGAAGATTGTTTCGATAGCAATTGTCACTGTTTATGTCGATGGAATGCAACCATTTAAATAGTTTAAAGGACTTATTGTAGAAATTTTAATTCTTAATATTTTTGTAATTATCACATTTGCCCTTTTTCAGTAGTACATACAAACATAACATTTTTCGATTTTTTAACAAAAACATTCTTTTCTATCTGAAAAAAATTGTTTAAGTAAGAAGCAATAATAAAAAAAAATATTGCGCATTTTCAACAAGCTTCCATTGAACAAATGATAATTTGTAAAAGTGCACTTTTTAATTAACTTAATTTTCAACGTTGTCAAAAAATCGCTATTTTATTAATTTCTTTAAAATTTTATACCTTCTTTTGATTATTCGAAAAAAAAAATTTTAAAAGGTTTTTTCAATTAGAATTTTCTTATTTATTCCATTTATTAGTTATTATAAACAAACTCTGCAGGCGCACAGTGACTTTAGATTTTTTTGTTTGAAAAAATTCCGGAAGAAATTTTTCAAAAAATGATAAGAATAGATTTTTTTGGTTTATTTAATTTTTACTTTTATTTTAGAAGAAATAAAAATTTCATTACTTCCATAGTCTATTGTTATAAACAAATTGTTCTAACAAATAATCTAAATCAGCAGCAATTAAATTATTTTTTATTTCCTTTAGCCTTGTGAATTAAAATTAAAGGGACAAAAATTATAAGAAAATTTTATTCCAAAAGATAAAAAACGAAATTTCAAAAATTGAAATTTTTTAGCTGATTGCATTAACACAACAATTAAATTACGAAAAAATATTTTAAATATCTACTGGAAAAATTTAGTCCTGAATTTAAACAAATCTGAATTTGGTGTCAAACACATGCATTCTAGGCAATCTTTTTCTCATAATCGAATGGCGCATTTACATTCTTCGTCAATCACAAATTTTCAAAAATTGTTAATAATATTTTAGATATTAAAAATTTTTTAATTTATGACTAATAATATTTCATAACGATTTCAGCAAAAAACAATTATTGCTTACAATAAACGGATGCACTACATTATTTGTATAAATAAATGTATTATAGGAATTAGGATTAAATTTTTTAAATAAATTTTTTATAGCGATTAGGTAAAATTAATAATTAGTTTTTTTTAAATATTTTTTAAATATATCTGAAATGATTCTGGCCAAGAAAAGATTAATTGAAGTAATTTTTTCAAAGACCAAAAATTGTCGTTTTTTTTGTTTAATGGCTAATGTTTCTTAAAAATTGAGCACAGGTCTTATCCAAAAAAAATTTTAATCCGTCACTTATATTTGCCCAACAGTGGCAAGTCATTATAATTTTAGTTTTAGCTTCTTTTTATGAATAATAATAATGCATTAGAAATAAGCGATCAGAATTTTTTTTGAAGATGTAACTTTTTAAAAATGTGCGAAAAAACGTTTTTTGGATTCTGTTAACAGAAATTTTTTTTTGATAAAATTTAAACAAAAAGTGTTTCAAATTTCTGAAGCTTAAACTACAGGAAAATATCAGAATTATTTATTGTCATAAGAAAAAAGTTTGTTTTATTTAAGGTGGAAATATTGTTCATAATTTCAAAACTAGGAACAAATTTTTTTGCTGTTTTCAGTATTTAAAGAAATGTGTCTCCGAAAAAATTTAAAGCCTACAGCAATGTTAGGTTGCTTCGGAATTTCACATTGAGAATCGTAAGTTTTAATACAAAATTAATTATATTTTCAAATAAAAATCATTAAATTTTTAAGGTTCATAATTTTTTAACAATTTTAGGTTACCTCAGACTTTTAAATCAATAATTGATGTTTTAAAAACCCAAAATTATTATTTTTCAAACTAAATTTAAATTTGTTGAAGAGAGTCGGTTTTTATAAACTTTTTATTCATAATGAATGATAATTTTTTTATCATTAGTATAATTTAAAAAGGTTATTAAATGTTTGAACGCTTCTGGTTTATTTTAATGTTTCTCGTCAGAAATTATTAAAAATTTTGAATAAAGAAATTATTATATTTTATAATATATTTATTTTTAATGAAAAAATAATGTTTTTTAAAGAAGAATATAATTTTTTGAATAATTTAATTTAATTTATGTTTTAAAATACGTTTATGTGTTTTCGTTGGTTTTTTAAATGACTAATGTGTTTTAAAAATTGAAAACAGATCTTTTTCTAAAGTTTTGTCAAATCATATATTTGGTTCTGCATATATATTTAAAAAATGCAATTTTAAAATATTTTGAATAAATTTCCTATAATCAAAAAATTATGTTATATTCTTTTAGTTTACGCTTCTTTTTATCAATAATAATAATAATAATGCATTAAAAATAAGATATCACAATTTTGCTTGAACTTGTAGCTTTTTAATATTGTTAAAAACAAACGTTTTTTGGATTCTGTTAACTGGAATTTTTTTTGATAAAATGGAAACCAAAAGTGTTTCAAATTTCTAAAGTTTGAACTATAGGAAAATATTAGAATTTTTTATCAACATAAAAAAAGTGTTTGTTGGCATTTTACACTGGGAATCGTAATTTTTAATACAAAATTTATTACATTTTTAAATAAAAATCATTAAATTTCAAAGGTTCATAATTTTTTAAAAATTTTAGGTTACTTCAGACTTTTAAACCAATAATTGATATTTTAAAAACAAAAATTATTATTTTTCAAACTCAATTTAAATTTTTTGAACAGAGCCGGTTTGTATAAATCTTTCATTTATAATGAATAATAATTTTCTTATTATCAGTATAATTTAAAAAGTTTAAAAATGTTTAAACGTTTTTGGTTTATTTTATTGTTTCTCGTCAGAAATTATTAAAAATTTTGAAAGAAAAAAGGATAATATTTTAAATATCGGAAATTATTAATTATTTTTAATGAAAATATTTATTTTAAAGAAGATTTATGATTTTTTAAATAGTTCTAGTTTAGGTTGCTTTTTTACATCGAAAATGTATTTTTTTAAATAAAAAATTAGGATTTTAAAGATGAAAAATTTTAAAAACAGTTTTAAATATTCGTTGGAAACTATTAGTATTATTAATAAAAAAATATTAAATTTCATAGAATGTTTAAAGAATTTTAAAAGCTTTAAGATGTGTTTACTTGTTTTAGCTGATTTAAAAAAAAATATTTTGTTAGAAAGTGAAAACAGACCTTTTTTAAAAAAAAGTTTTAAATCAGGGAGAATATGTGCCCAACAGTAGCAAGCCATTTTAATTTTAGTTTTATCAAATCAGATCTTTGGTTCTGTGTATATATTAAAAAACATGCAATTTAAAATTATTTTTTTTAAATTTTCCATAATCAAAAAATTATGTTTTTTTTTAGTTCTAGCTTCTTTTGATTAATGATAATAATAATGCATTTGAAATAAGACATCACAATGTTGGTTGAAGTATTTTTTTAAAAATGTGCAAAAACAAAAACGTTTTTTGGATTCTGTTAACTGGAAATTTTATTGATAAAATGCAAGCAAAAAGTGTTTAAAATTTCTGAAGCTTGAACCACAGGAAAATATCACAATTTTTTATTATCATAAAAAAAAGTTTGTTGTATTTAAATTAATATGTCTCAGAAAAGATTTAAAGCTTACAACAATGTTAGGTTGTTTTGGCATTTTCCACCGAGAGTCGTAATTTTTAATGCAAAATTTATTACATTTTTAAATAAAAAATATTAAATTTTAAAGGTTTATAATTTTTTAACAATTCTAGGTTAGTTCAGGCTTTTACACCAATAATTGATGTTTCAGAAACAAAAGTTATTATTTTTTAAACTGAATTTAAATTTGGTGAACAGTCGGCTTTCATAAACTTATTATTTATAATAAATAATAATAATTTTTTCATTATTAGTATAATTTGAATTTTTGTTTAATTTTTAAATACTTCTGATTTATATTAATGTTTTTTTCAGAAATTATTACAAATTTTAAATGAAAAAATTATTATTTATTTATAATAAAAAAAATGTGTTTAAAAGAAGATTTATGATTTTTTAAATAATTTATTTCAATTTAATTTAATTTAATTATTAAATTATTTGTCGCAAACTATTAGTATTAGTAATAAAAAATTATTAAATCACATAGAATGTGTTTAAAAAATTAAGTTTAAGGATATGTTTATTTGTTTTTGCTGGTTTCTTTTTAATTTGTTGCACAGAGTTGATTTTTATAAACTTTTTATTTTTAATGAACAATAATTTTTTTATTCTCAGTATAATTTGAAAAAGTTTTAAAATGTTTGGACGCTTCTGGTTTATTTAACTTTTTCTTGTCAGAAATTATTAAAATTTTGAATAAAAAAATGATAATATTTCAAATACCGGAAATTATAAATTATTTTGAATGAAAATATTTATTTCAAAAAGGATTTATGATTTTTTAAATATTTGTAGGTAATGTTTGCTGTTTTTCACCGAAAATGTATTTTTTTAAATAAAAAATGAAGATTTTAAAGATTCCAAATTTTGAAAACTGTCTTTATTATTCGTCGAAAACTATTAGTATCATTAATAAAAAATTATTATATTTCATAGAATGTTTATAAAATTTTAAATGTTTTAGGATATGTTTATTTGTTTTAGCTGATTTTTTTTTTACGGCTAAAGTCTGTTAAAAATTGAAAACAGATCTTTGCTAAAAAAAAGTTTTTAATCAGTGAAGAATATGTGACGAACAGCAGCAAGCTAATTTGAACTTTAGTTATTTCAAAACAGATATTTGGTTCTGTGAATATATTACAAAAAGAAAATTAAAAAAAAAATTTAACTCTTCTATAATCAAAAAATAATGTTGAATTTTTCATTTTTAGCTTCTTTTGATGAATAATAATAATAAAGCATTTGAAATAATACATCACAATTTTGGTTGAAGTTGTTACTTTTTAAAAAAGAAAAAAAAAAGAAAAACATTTTTTGGATTCTGTTAACTGGAAAATTTTTTGATAAAATATAAACATGTCGTTTTTAAAATTTCGTCAGCTTAAACTAGAGAAAAATACCAAGATTTTTCATTATCATAAAAAAAATTTATAGGACAAATTAAAAATTTCAAAACCAGGAACACACTTTTTTTTGCTATTTTTAGTATTTAAAGAATGTACAGTTAACATTATGTAAACCAAATATTTAAAAAAAAAATTTTAAGAAATATCCAACTTAAACCCAAATTTGTTTTTATTTTTAATTTATTTTTAGATAACAAAAATAGAACTTGAAAAAAGTTATTTTGCGGCTCAATCTAATAGTCATGCGTCTTTATAAATTAGACGCTAATATTATAATTTAATTTCCTTTCCACGAATTTCAAATTGCATTTTGCAATCACTGAATTTTGAAACATTTTGTTTTGAATGCTTCATAATTTAATTTAAAAAGTTAAAACCAGTATCATGCCTTTCCAATAATTTAGTTTAAAAATCTTGTAATTTTTAATTTAAAAAGTGATTATCTTAAAATTCAAGCAGCTGTAGAAAAAATTTATTTGTAACACCTAAAATGAAAGTTTCCTTTTTTATTTTTCTCACAATATTATCCGTGGAATTTAGAAGGTCTAAATTACTCACCTGAAAAATAAAATCCACATAATTTTCAATTCTAAAATTATACATATTTAAAATACCTCCTCTCGTCTTCGAGAGAGTTAATCAGATGTTCGAGTTATAGTATTTAAGAGGTGAAAGCAACCTGTCAGTTTGCATTTTCTCTCAATAATGGTACATCTCCTCAACTCTTAAAAATCACTTCCGTTCAAGAAAGTTTGGATCAACGATTAAAAATCACAACAATGGACTGTGATATATTAAATTTATAATTTGAATAAAACATTGTGTGAAATAATAATTAATACAACAAATGCTAGTTGCGCAGGAAACTTTTATTTTTAAATAAAAACTAAATTTATAATAAAATAAGTGAATAAAAAATCATCTTGGATGATTTATTAATAATTTTTTGATTTTTTTCACATTATTTTTAATAAATCAGTAAATTTTACGATAAACTGTCTTACAATCATCATCTAAAATCCATTGTATTTCTTATTTTGAAATAATTGTTGTTAAATTTTTTGTGGAATTGAAACCTTCAAATTTTGTAATAATTTATTAAAAATGTTTTACATGGTTATATTATTACTATTTTCTGTAAATTATCAATACAAATAAAAATTTTAATATAAATTTAATAAGATTCGATGAAAAAGTAACATTTCTAAGATTGTAAAATTACAATTTTCAAAAGAAGAATCATCATAATAGTCCCCTATTTTTAACGATTTTAGATCAGTTTCGTATTTTGAAGCTGACGTGTGCATTTCTTATAAAAAAATTATTCAAGTTTAAAGATTAGATATTTCTAAACAAATTAGGTTTTTCATTTTTATTAGGATTTTTTATAGGAAATTAGAACTTTTTAAGAAAAATGTTTAAATTTAACATGTATAATTTTTTTACCAAATTTTTAATTATCTTAGTAATTAAAATTAATTCTTTTTTTAATTTTTAAAATTTTTTTACCAAGCAATTTTACCAACCAAAATTAATATTATTATATTTCTAAGTTTTTTTTACAATTTTAAACAAATTTAAGTCATGTTGTTGGGATTTACTTGCAATTTTTATTTCAGAAAAGATTTATAGCTTACAACAATTTTAGTTTATGTTGGAATTTTACACCGAGAATTGTAATTTTTAATACAAAGTTTATTAGCTTGTTAAATAAAAATCAGTAGATTTTTGAAGCTCCTAATTTTTTAAACAATTTTAGGTTAATATTTTTAAATAAAAAATTACTATAAATCAAACACAATTTAAATTTGTTGAACAGTGTTAGTTTTCATAAACCTTTTTATGTATAGTGAATTATATTTGTTTGATTATCATTATAATTTGAAATTTTTTAAAAATATTAAGATTAAAAAAAAAATTATTATACCTCAAATTTTGGAAATTATTATTTTTTTTAATGCAACAAAAATGTATTTAAAACAAGATTTATGATTTTATAAACAATTGTAGGTTATGTTGCCATTTTACAAAGAAAATATATTTTTTTACGTTAAAATTAGGATTTCATAAATTAAAATTTTTAGAAGAAGTTTAATTTTTCGTCGGAAACTATTAGTATTATTGATAACAATGATAAGATTTGATAGAAAGTTTAAAAAAATTAAAAAGCTTTAGGATATGTTTATTTGTTTAAGCTGAAATTTTTTTAAATAATAAAATTTACAAGCTTGAATAAATTTGCAAATTATTATAATTTATTAGATTAAAAAAAAAAAATTAGGTTTTATTGGCATTTTACATCGAAAGTTGTCATTTTCAGAGAAAAATAATTATAATTTCGAAAAGATTTAAAATCCTTAAATAATTTTGAATTCCATTAGCGTCTTTTGAAAAATATTGGTATTCTTGATTTTTTAAAAATTGAGATTGTACTGAAGATTTAAAACTTTTCAAAAATTTGCAATTCTTTTTTATTAACTTTTATTTCACCAAAAATCGTTTTTTTTTTAAAGAAAAATAATTAAATTTTAACAAACAAAAAATATAATTTAAAAAAAGATTTACAGTTTCAAATAACTTTGTATTGCTTTCTGTTAGAGTTTTTTTTTAGAAAATTGGTATTTTTAATTTTAAGAAAAGATACTTTTTTTAGATCATACTTGAGAACCATAAATGTTATTTTTTCGTAAATAAATACTTGGTATATATTTTAAAGATTTCGGACAATTTTGAACAAATTTAGGTCACTTAAAAAATTTTTGTTTCCAATTTGTTTATTTTACACAAAGGAAAATTAGGATTTTCAAAAGATTTACAATACCTTAAGAATTTTTATTTTTATTTTATTGTAGCGATTTACGATTAAAATTGCTATTGTTTAAAAAATCATTAGATTTCGTAGAATATTTATAATATTTAAACAACAATAGGGGATATTCGAACAAAAACACGACTGTTTAATTATATATATATATATATATATATATATAT
>JAAAKG020138818.1:0-12533 GCA_010014905.2 Druon quercuslanigerum
TGTATATTCATATATATTCAGATCATTGTAGTGATGCTATCAATATTCCGACACTACCGAGAAGTGCGGACCCTTCTCGGTGTGTGATAGCACATTTCCACCTTCCCTCGCAAAAAGAAAAAATTATCATCATCATCATCATCATACTAGTCCTCCATCCGGCGCCTCCCCAGGTTGCGAATAGGAGAACGCCTCCCACATATAGGTGGTACCGCTGAAATCTAATACCAGGGTCGCACAAAAACCAGCTAGGTGAAGGAACCACGAATGAAAACCAAGTATGAGTGAGTATGTTAAAAACAGCATACCCCAAGAGTGTAACAATCTCCCCACTGATTCCGATTGGATTCCAGACCCGGTAGTCAGTGGCGGTTCCATGGATTTTGGGGGAAACCAAACATACTTGGACCGGTGTGTCTGCGAGGAGCTTGGAGCTCCTTTGGGCATCACAGAAAAAGGGGTACGGCGTGACAGGTCCCTCCTCCAAAGTTATTGGCATAGCTTTCAGTCACTGACTAACGGAATGGACGCAATCATACAGGAGCTAAAGGAAGTAATTAATGAGCTCAAGAGTTTCAGCGACTTTAAGAGCAACATGTGGCTTCGAGTACAGAAGGGAATCTGAGAAGCGTTGAAAGCGTTGTTCAATTTGGAGATTCACATGTCGACCGTGAGGATTGACGCTAGTTGTCTAAATGACCTAAACAAAAAGAAAGAAGAACGCAGCGCGAATCGGCAAACCCCAGTTCACGAGCTAGACCCTAGGCGGTTATTATATAACCGGCCGAGGTATTGGTTGAGGTCGGGGATACAGCGGATGAAAGAAAAATGTTCTCCGTTGCAGTCAGTAAAGCTTTTGGCGAAAAGGGCTGTGTTGGGGAGCTACTCCCTCGCCCTGAGGTCGAGGTATTGAATCTCGACACAACAAAAGGTGCGGCGGAGGTCGAAGGCGAAAAGTTGGGAGAGTATCGCAGCTTACATGGAGTAAGTCTTATGTGAAAATAAGAACAAAAAACACCTTGAGTTCTAAAATGACATCAGATCAGAATTGGGCAGGACAGAGCAGGTATATGCCAGGTAGGCAATAACAGATGGAAGCTGAAGCACGGCTTATTATTTTTTTTAATTCAAAAATTCTTTTAATACATAGCTATACTCTCTCTCTCTCTCTTTTACCGGCACATATACTTCATGCCTTACGGTCACTTTATAATGAGTTGAATATATTTATGATGAGGCCTGGTGAGGGGGCTAGAACTTCTTTAGAGCCGCTCCTAATTTTATAACTAATTTTTAGCATAAATGAATTGATTGCAAATACGCATTTCATGTTGCAAAAGATAATTTTCTGGTAATCAAGTCGACGCGCTGTGCTGCGTCTCCGAACTACTCCGAACGACCGGCTACTTGCCAAGTTTAACCGATGTCACTTGCGGCTTTCTTCGCTTGGACATCTTTGCTCGACTCGACACATTTTCAACTTGAGAGTTTACGTCCAGCATATGCCAATTTTTGATTTGGTACCAAGAAGCCGGCTCGACCGCTTTTGCCAGACCATTTTCAAGAAAATTCTCTGAATTCTATGTAACTTCATTTCATTGTTTTTATATTAAATTCCTTAATACCAATCAAATAGAACATAGAAAACGGAAGTCTTTTTCTTTCACGGGTCACATTAAAGGGAGATAATTTTCTCAGTAATGCATGTACCATGTTATCACTTTGGAAACAATTCTCTGAATTCTATGAAACTTGATACCATTGTTTTTATAATAAATTACTCAGTACCTATAAAATATGACATAGGAAACGGGGTGCGGGGTCGTTCTTTTTCGGCTCATATCAAAGGGTAATAGTATGACTTACCTCTGTGGTATTTTCTTACGAAGTAACCAAAAACATGACACATAATCCCTCACACGGACATGTACTAACACGCATCTATCCAGAACTGGCCGTATATCTCTAATTCTGTATAATCTATATAAATTTAGAGACTAATGATTTCAAGTCAGTCAAAGACTGGCCGTCATCATGGATGATTCATTGACTCACTGTGTTACGAAGCAGAAATTCACTTCACATTCAAGGAAAATTGACTAAAGCTAATGGAAATCCAGCTACTAATACAGTTTTAGTTAATAATGGAATGTATTATTTATTTGAAGAGGCAAGATACGCGATCAATGCCGGTGAGATTGATAAAAGCAAAAATGTGTCACTAACAAGTTTAATGAAAAATTACGTTTCCATGAATTCTAGTAAGCGCAGATTTTTCGAAACGCGATTTGGCTTGATATTACGAATGAACAAGCATTAACCAATGCAAATGGGTATTTTGATATATCAATATCTCTTAGTATGATATTTGGTTTTACTTAGTATTATTAAAAAATAATCGTTTATGCAAAGCATGAGCTCATAATGATTAGATAAAAAGATGATAGAAACGATATTATACAAGCAACAGCAACAGAGGACGCATTTGAAGCTTTTAAAATTTCAATTTTTAAGGTAGAGTGGTTATGACCGTACGTAAGGTTGTCAGATCAAGGGAAACTCAAGTTACTGAAGTATATTGAAAATGATTCACACATTCAAATGAGTCTTCGTACCTGGGAATTATAAAAATGTCCAGTTCTGCCAACAACATTTTAAGACATCTTGACCGTAAAACTTCTACTCAAGTTGAAAAACCGAGATTTTTTTATTAGGATTTCAGACAAATAGGAAAAATTATTGTTGCTGAAAATTCTAGTAGTTTTAATCATTGCAAAATTTGATATTTAATTATTTCTCAATTATCAATGCTATCCATATGACAATGTAAATTAAGATTTTAATGAAAATCAGTATGCTTTATTCTATGAAATGTTTGCGAATTTTCAAGCAAAATACGATGTTTCGGAGCCTTAAACTTTAATATCAAAGAAAGATGTTGTGCAATATGCTCCATTGATGGTAATTGGCTGTTTGAAACAAAACGAAGCATTACAATTTGGACCCTTAGATATTCGCTTCGAATTTGAAGATGAACAAATTTTCCCCGCGCAAACATTAGCATATTGTCTACATGGCCGTACTGTTGAGTATAATCCAATAAGTGGTGTAGTGTAAAAGTTGGTATACAACTACTGTAATCAAGTGGAAATAGTTTAGTTGCATATATATGTATAATTATTATCTATTTATTTTTAACTATAATTTACTGGGTTTTTCTGTTGCAAATTATATATTTTTTAAATTAAAAGAAAATTATGTTGTTTTTTCCGAGGTCCTTATCCTTATAATAATAAATGCGAATAGTAGATGAGCGGATTATTGCACGGTGAATATCGTTGACATTGGAATATTACATCTTCTGGATCAAGTTACATCCGACAGCTACGGTAGTTTACGAAAATGATTAGAATTGATTTTTCATTCAGGACTAAATTTGCTTTAAAAAAAATATGAGCCCCAAGACCTTTTAATTCAGTAACTCAATTTCATACACATTATTTGGTGGATAGTATAAAGTGTCAAAAATTTCTAAGGCTTTTAATTTAATCATAAGAGTTTGGAACTGCAGTGTGGTAAATAAAGCTGTCTGAGTCAGTATAAATTAATTTGGTTTTTTCATTGAAGGTTTCCTTCCTGTAATTGTATTGAAAGTCATAAATCATTATCTTTGAAAATTCAAGAACAGCGAATCAGATATAAATTGATTTATTAACTTTAATTTTAGTTTTATTAATTTAAATGATTACAATGACCTCACCAAATATAGTGCGGCTATGAAAGTTTGGTTTGACAATCAAAGCTTTCGCACCCATCTATTTTCCCTCTTTGTTACCAACCTAACATCTTTGTGCTTCCTTACGTTCTCCATGGTTCCAATGGATTAAAATTTAACTAGATGAATCTATTATTTACGCTCGTATATCTGTTGGCACACTGAGACACACCACCTCTGATGTAACTTTTAATAAGCAATAAAATTTGGACATCTGTTAATAAAACGAGTTCTATTTCAGTATACTTTAAGATAGCAACAAAATTATATCATTTTTCAGGTACCATTTCAGATACCATTTCAAAAATTCCCTGTACAATAATTTATATTCCTCAAAAAGAGAGACATATTCTTTTTATAACTTAGTTTCGTAAAATAATAATGGTCAGAGATAGAGCATTTTCAAAATAAAAAAAAAAGAAATGATAATTAACATTTTCAGCCAAAACAACGCACGATACGCAGAAAAGTGAAGACAAGAAAAATGTTTTTTTTACACACTGTATAAGAGTACCATAACGAACTGATGAACTTTTTTAGAAAATCGAAAACTTAAATTTTTCTTGCACAAAAAATACTAAAAAATCTATAATTACATTTTACGGTCAAACTATAAAAGATACGATAAATGATGATTATACGAAAATTATGCACTCAAAATAGATCTACAAATTTGTTATCGGTAACATTTTGAAATGATGTGTAGTTTTTGTTTTATTCTTTAAAAAATAACATTACCAGTAAAAAAATCTGCCCGTTGACTGAACAAGTCCTCATCAAAACTTTGCTTATTTAATTTCTTTTTTATCTTGTGTGTGCTTTCCAATTATTCAATTTTTTTATGTTTTCAATCTCATTTCTAACGATTAAAACAATAATATAACTATAAAAAAACATTATTAATGACAAATAAATTAATTTTTACATTATCATCTAGAGATGGTATTAAATTTTGGTAAAATTTGACCCCCCCCCCCCCGTTTTTTGTCAAATTTCCACGTTTTATGACCCCCTGAATCCGAAAAACAGGTTTTTACGAATGCTACTGTCTGCCTTTATGGCTTTCTGTGTAACTGTAATTGTGTGTCTGTACATTTTCAGTTTGTTAAGTTCGTTAGCCAGCCATTCTGCATCAAAATTCGAAAATAAGGACATTTTGAAAATTTTTGAGACCTTTTTTTACCAAATGTGAAAATTATATGTGCGTTGTTTATAGTACTCTAAAATGCGAACAAAACCTGCCCGCTGCGTGGGCACATTCTCAAAAACCACAAATTTTGTCTTTTTATTTCTTTTTCATCACGTGTATGGGTTTTCAAAAAATTTACTGTTTAAAAAATTTAATAAAATTCTTTAAAAAATAATAAAAAATTAGTAAAATTTTAAAATTTATATTTTTTATTCAACTATATCACAGTATTTCAAAGATGCTATTCTGAAAAATTGCACCCGATCCCAGTGAAATTGCCGTACAATTTAGCCTTGACCTCTTTTAACCACCGTGAGATAGGTGGTCACAGTCTGTGACGGAATCAATACGACGATCCGCCAAAAGTCTCGTGCACCCTGAGGACACGGATCGACCCAAGGACGACCGCCTTCTGCATTTGGCTCGCGAGCTTGGCACCGCCAAGAGCGCCGATAATAAGGACGATTAATCTCTATAACTCTATACCTGTCTTTCTTTTCATTCTCCTTCTTTATGCTGTTTTTGTCAGCTGGTGTCGAAAATTCGATAACGAACATGGTTCAACAATTGTCGAGAATATAAAGTTCCAGTATATACGGCACTTCTCAATCTTAAAAATTGACAACAGAGATGTTAACAGAGCACTCTTAGTACCGCACTGTGCCTTTGGATGTAGGTCCTTCCCGCGTGAGTTGCTCAACTAGATGTGCATGGCACGCCCCGCAGCTATCATCGAGAATGGCTGGGCTCAAAATGTGGCGACGGTATGTTAAGGTGGAAATGCCACCATCTTTACATGCCAAAATGAAACCCTCCGTGCTCGACTTCAATCCGGGTGATTTAAGGAAAGCGAAAGTTAGCTTACACGACATTAAATGATCCTCCACATTTCTATGGAAGATGCCGTGCATCCTCTTATCGAGGAGCTGTTCCCGGAAGTTTATCTCCTGTGCTTTCTGAATCCAAGCTTTCACAAGTGAGTACTTGGAATAGATAACATTTGATGCATTCTGCTCACTCCTGATACTAAAGTTAAGTCCGAGTGTTTCAGCAGCCTCATCCGCTGCTCTGTACAGAAGCGCTCCTTTGCCCTTTTCTTCGTGCTTCCCTGACGGCGTTAGATGTAGAGTCGCGGAACAGAAGACTTAAGATGCATGCTTTTGTTTATGTGCGAGCATGTTCGTTGCAGATACTTTGTTCCTCGCCGACATTTCGGAATACTAAATGTGTCAGATAAGCTGTTTATATCTGCTTCAAAAAGTATTCTTTATAGTTGTCACATCCTGAATGCGGCTCTGTGGCACGCCCAGGTACGTATAAGTCTCTCCAGCGCAAAGGTGTTGTATAGTGCTTCTATCGACGAGCTCATGGTCTTAACAGATGCCATTAAGTTTTCCTCGCTTCAAATAAACCTTGGCGCATTTGTCTAATCGAAATTCCATTCCTATTTCCTTAGTGTATCATTCGACAATCCCTAGAGTTATATGTAGTTGCTCTTTATTTTTAGCTTAAATCTTAAGATCATCCATGTAAAATACATGGGTGACCTTGTGTTTTCGATTTGCAGTGTTGCCGCAAAGGTACTCCTGGAAATGGCAAAGTGCTAGAGATAATGGCAATGATGTGAGGCAAAAGAGGAGTGGGCGCATGGAGTCGCCTTGAAAGACACCTCTTTGAAATGTGACCTTATTAGTTGTCACAGGATTTTTTCGAGATGAGATAGTAAATCTGGTTTCCCAAAGTAGCATCAATCTCTCTATGCAACTCACGATTTGCGAATTTACCTTTAAGCATTCAAAAAGACAGATGATAAGTTTATGGGAGGTCGAATCGAAAGCTTTCCGGTAATTAATCCAGGCAACGATAGGTCACGCTGGTAGGATGCTGTATCTTTGCAGTAAAATCTATAGATAAGTAGGCTCTCCTGACATCCTGCTACGCCTTTCTTTGAGCCGCGTTGTTCATACATTTATTGCCACACAGGTTTAATTGCCCGAACAGTCCTATAATTTAGGATGGCTGTAAATATCTTATAAAATGTGTTCAGACAAGTGCTTGGCCGGTTATTCTTTGGATCAGCTAAATTGCCCAATTTCGGCAGGAGTAATGTGCGACCTTCCACCAACCACTCGGGAATTGGCCCTGTCGACTTCAAATATGAGGAGAAAATACGGTCCAGATGGTGATGGGTTGAATGAAGGTTCGTCCACCAGAAGGTCCTGACGCCATCTGGTCCCGGAGCGGAATAATTCTTCATACCTCTCAATACTTTTTCAATTTCTCGGTAGTAATGGGTGGGCATTCTTCTTTAGGTATTGTTATAAAGGTATCACACAACTCCTTGAAGCTATTTATGTTCTCTGAGTCTGCGGCCAGTCTATGTTGCACTTCGTAGACTTCTCTCCAAAATGCTTCGACCTCTGTTTTTGGCGGATGGTCGACAGTAACTGGAGGGTCTTGGAAGAGTCGAGATGGGTCAAAGAGAAACTGTTGATTTTCTCTGACCCACCTTGCTCTCCGCATTAAACTTCTCTTAGCGTCCGAAAGTATCCGTATTCTCTGAACAATATGCTGCCTGATGGTCAGTAGCTTTGACTTGTAAAGTGTGTGATAACGGATCCGGAATGTGCGCGCAAGCTTTCGAACCTTGGCGGTAAACTTCCTGAAAGATGTTATATCGTCAAACACACACTAAATGTGGAATGCGTACTGTCTTGCCCAGCCTATCTTTATTGCGAGTTGATGCATTCATGTTTTGGTCTTATGATCAACCGTTAGTTTTGTGATACGGTTTGCATCGAGCAAAGCTCTCGCTGGATTAGATACGCAACAATTGATAGTCCAGATGTTGGATTTTTCGGAAAATTGTCCACAAATCTCTTCATCCATTTCAACCAGATCTTTAGGTTTGGGAGAAACCTCGATGTTGATGTTGCTGCGGGTCATTAAGCATCGCTCGTCCTCTATCGGATGTCTGGCTTGTTCTGACTCTGGAAGAGTATGCGCTTCACTTACGTAGCCCCTTTTATGGCATAGTTTCGCAGACATTGATGCGAAAAATGCGATAACTCTAGGTATTTTACGCACCACAGAGCATGCAGTCGTGCCATGTAATTGTCTCGTTCAGGATCTACACTCACTTCTTAGCATTCTAGCAAGTCATGATTTTGTCGCTCAGACCCCCTAAAAGCTCCAAGATTGACATTGAAACCATATTCGTTGGCTCCCCCAGCTCTAGGGTCGTCGGCATTGTTGGCTGACTCATTTTCGGGAGCCTTGCGCGTTCTATTGCTTTGAACCACACTTAATACAACTATGTTTGGTGTTATCGTTGTTGTTCCAACGAGAAGCTAAGGAAAGGGTTTCGTTCATGCTTTTAGAGCAGGAACGTTCTACACACCTCACCCCGGTGCCATTCAGCTTTCGACACGGTTTTGACCCCTCCGCTTGGTGAATAATTCCTTCGGGACCACCCCTGGAAAATTGTCCATGACTGCCTATTAATTTTTGGTAACTAATCATACATCCCCCCGGCCCGAACTCCTCCTCAATCGAATTTTCGTGGGTGACTGAGGCGAGGGCTATAATTTGGAAGTTAGAAAAAGGTAATGCCAATGAGTAGACCGTATATGTAAGTTTAAATCGTAAAAATAAAATTGTAAATGAGCAAATTCAGTTATTGAAAACCGGTGGAACTTACAATAAAACTTTTAATATATAAATTTGTTTGAAGAATGCGCATTTGTAAACAAGACAAAATAACACTACGTCTGTTTTAGTATGAATGCATGTTAATAATTGTAATAATATACATTTATGGAAATGATATACAACTTGAGAGACAAATTCGAGTGTGAAGCACGAGATACGTGATGAGAATGCGTTCTTTAAGCCGAAGGAGCTTTAAGAAAAGAGAATTCACTATCGCCAAATTACTGTTGTTTATGGTTTCCTCTTTAGTTAAAAAAATCTGTGAAAATATACAAGGACCGAGCGCAGAGCGCAAGGGAAATATATAATCAAGCGCAAAGCGCGAAATAAATGTATTATCGAGCATCAAGCGCTAGAACCAACAGTCACACACCTTATTTTTAATGTAATTTTTTACGAATAAGACAACAGAACCAAACTAATTTCCAATTTTTTTACGAATGAAATTAATAGTACGCGTCCTAACAAGAAGTGATTCTTAACAAAATCGTAGATATTTTTTGGGATTACAAGTTTTTAATTCATCCTTTTTCGTATCATGCATATTGTGACCACAAATTGGAATTCTTTATTTTTTGTTATTTTTTATGCAATCAAAATTTGAATTTTCAATTTTTCCAGAAAATCTAAAAAGTTTTTGCGATAATCATGTAGGGCTTTAAAAGACATACGCCATCGTAACAACTCAATTTTCGGATTCAGAGGGTCTCGAAACGTGGGGATCCGTTAAAAAACTGTGGTGTCAAAATTCGGACAATACTATTACTTTCTCAATCATAAATGATGAGAATGTAAAAATATCAAAGAAATTATGTAGGACGGGTGACGCATATTTGTGGAATGTCTAAGCAATATACTTGTTCAGAGAAATAAATCCTCGCAATCGTATTTCCATCTACGTCTGCCTAAAAGCCTAATAACTTATGACCTACATACCTGAAACTTGTCCCCCAATCGCATGTTCATTCAACACGTTCTCATTAATATCAACAAAAAGTAGATATAATTTCATCTCTGACGCATATGGTGTCGGCGCGTATGGTGTGAAATGAGTTGTTCAGGGTGACATTTATTGAGTAATTAATATGATGTATGCTGTTTCCGAGAGCTTTGATGTTTATAGAAATAAATCCATGCACTCATATGTCCATTAATGTCTTCTTAACATCTTAATAAGTTATGAACTACATAGCTGAAATTTTTCCTCCCAATCGTTAATCCATCAACGCGTTCTCTTATTTGTTCTAGCGCACAATAGCTTTTTTAGAATTGATCCACGTATGGTGTGAAATGAGTCTTTCAAGGTGACAAGATGACAAGGTTACATATGATTAATGGTATTTCCGAGAAGCTTCGAATACGCTGATCCTCACTTGATACTGTGACGTCAGATAACATATCCTGTTGCATATTTTTGGGTATAAGAATTTTCATTCCCGGACTCAAGTATTGATTTTCAATGTCAATAGTAAGAATCGGATACAATACTATGAATCGTACGTCAAAACAAGGAGCGAAACTCATCTCACAGCCTTATGCGCTCTAGCTGAAAGTTTGCTAAACGTACGCAAAATTTGGGTCCAGAACTCCCCCTATCTATCTACTAATTAGTACCAGACTAAGGTACAGAAATAAATATAATATACAATTAACATAATAGTGTTGAACATAATGTAGAAAAGTTCATATTTTCGACAAAACCAAACTCGAAAAACGATCTACGTAATGAACATGTGATAGTTGAAGCCGCACGAGCTTTAGCAAAAGAGAATTTACAACCACCAAACAACAGTTGTTGATTTTTAAAGGTCATTGCACTAATGTGGGAGAAATAAATGAACCGAGCGTGTAGCGCGAGGAAAATACATTATCGAACGCGAAGAACGAGAACCAACAGTCACGCGGATTATATTTCGACGAAAAAAAGTTTGTCTACAATTTTTTTGCTTCAGGGTTATTTGTTTGCATTAAATTTACCCAGAAAGGATTCTAAAAAATTTTATACAAAAAAATGTGGTTCTTACAGATCTATGTAAAACTCGATGATAAAAAACGGTCCTTAATTGTATGCCCCCCACCCCCCGATGTAGAAATCCTATAATTGTGATAACTTTAACATACGATGGATTTATCAAATATAATATTTATAGATCTACATTGATTCTTCAAATATTTTCAATAAGTTAGTACACCTGGTGAGATATATTCACAGCCAGCTTAGATAATGTATAATTGCAATAAATTTATTTTATTACAATTCATAATATGCACTGATTTCCAAACAGGTTTATCTTCCTTGTTTTGTTTTTATTATTAAAACAAGAGCACGTCCTATAAAAAAATTTCCAATCTATATGTGACGTGAGCCGAAGAAAGGAGGCTCACTCTAAAAAAATGTAAATTGAGGTTTTGACACCTTCCGAAAGATTCTGAGTTGCTCTTTTTAATAAAACCACAGCAAAAAAATTTTCGAGCGTTACTATTGGTAATAATTGATTTGTTAGGCGCCCGAGAAATCGGGCTTTCGCTCGAGAGCTCGAAATCCCGTGAAACACTTCCCACCACTCACCATTGAATCACCGCGTGTGATCTATACCCCGTCCGTGAACCACGTCGACGACACTTATCTCATTCCATGGGAATGGCGTCGTAAGTGGAGAGGGAAGATTTCGTGAGTCTTCTTTATCTCCTAAAAATTGTGTTTATTGGGTCGACTTCGACCGTTCGCCCTGAAAAATCTCACTTTTCAGAATAAACCCCCTTTCTTCGGCAAACGTCACATATTCTTATACCTAATTTGGACAAACTATTCTGCTATTAAAATTATTTTGTTACTGAAAATTTGATTGCCTCTTGCGCCGTCTTTTCCAATAATTAAATTTTTCATTTTTAACGTTTTTTATGAGAAGCATGTATAAGATATTTGTAGATCTCTTTTAGAGAAATAACTTTTGTCCACTGATTTTTGTTCGACCTTGCAGAATTTTATTACAATTTATTTAACGGTCTTTTTTACGAATAAAAAATCGCCAATACTTTTATGAAATGTTCAAATTTTTCTCGGCTTTTCAATTAGAGTGAGGAAATAAATAATTACATAATAAATTGAATTAAAAATGTTGTAGAATTTTTCGTTATGTCTTACGGTCACACCAAATTAAAACAAAACGGAGATTTCACTTATAACTCCAATTTATTTCGACGTTTCGGCATCACTGCGTGCCTTTTTCAAAAATATCTCGTAGAGATGTAGGATAAGTAACCCATGGTGACCAGAACGTTGCTGACGTATTGTATAATATAACGATTTCGGAAACCAAAATCAATCCAATCTTCGACCGACAATGTATAAAAGTGTTGTAGAATTTTTACGATACGTCAGCAACGTTCTGGTCATCATGGGTTACTTATCCTACATCTCTACGAGATATTTTTGAAAAAGGTACGCAGTGATGCTGAAACGTCAAAATAAATTGGAGTTATAAGTGAAATCTCCGTTTCGTTTTAATTTGATGTGACCGTAAGACATAACGAAAAATTCTACAACATTTTTAAACATTGTCGGTCGAAGATTGGATTGATTTTGGTTTCCGAAATCGTTATATTATACAATACGTCAGCAATGTACTGGTCACCACGGGTTACTTATCCTACATCTCTACGAGATATTTTGGAACAAGGCACGCAGTGATGCCGAAACGTCGAAATAAAATGGAGTTATAAGTGAAATCTCCGGTTTGTTTTAATTTGATGTGACCGTAAGACCGTTCTGGTCACCATGGGTTACTTATCCTACATATCTACGAGATATTTTTGAAAAAGGTACGCAGTGATGCTGAAACGTCGAAATAAATTGGA
>JAAAKG020138819.1:0-12533 GCA_010014905.2 Druon quercuslanigerum
GCATTTTATGTTGTGACTTAATTAACTAACTATTAATTAATTCTGTAAAAACTTATGATTTATGGAGTTAGTATAAAATGTTATTAATAAATCAAAATTTTAGATATAAAATTTCAAATTTGAAAAGAAAATATGAATTAAAAATTATTTGAATGCTTCAGTGAAAATTATATAATTTAATGCTTCTTATATTGCGAAATCATTAATTATTTATTCGACGATTTATTTTTTTTAAATATTTAATTAAATAAAGATTAAAATTTGGTTTTTTAAAATCATATAACATAAATTGATTATTTATTCCAATGTTATGATATTAAATATCAGGTACAATTTTCATAATAAAAAAATAATAAAAATAATTTCAGTGTCTAAATAAAAATTAGTGTTTCATGTTTTTTACTGTATGGATATATTTATTAATTATTAGGTTATTTTTTCCACAATATTGATTTACATTAAGATTGCGTTGTAACTTTTTCTGATTAAATAACATAAATTGATTATTTACTTCAATTTTATTTGACTGAATATTATCCATAACTTGTGTAATAAAATTTTGCTAATATTTAAAACACCTCCTTTAAAATTACATTATTTTTGTAAAGATTTCTGGTGTAAAATGAGCATCTGAAGTCTGATTTCAAAATTATGTGCAAATATTTTTTTTGTTTTTCCGAAATAGTTGAAAATGTTGTAAATAACTCAAATTCTTAGTAAAATTTACAGTACAAATTATTTGAATGATTCACTGAAAATAATCCATTAAAGCTTGTTATGTTATGAGATGATTAATTACTTATTAGCTAATCAGTTTGTTTTTTTTACAATATGAAATAATGTAGCGATTGAATTTTAATTGTCTTCTATTTAGAAAACAAATTTAATTATTCACTTTGAAGTGATGTGATTAAATATTTTATATTTTGAAATATTTTGAAATGCTTATGATGTTGTGGGATGAGTATCTGAATTCAATTTTCAAAATTATATGTACATAAGATTTGCTTTTAATTAGAATACTTTAAATTCAATATATTAGATATTTTTTAATTTAATAATACTAACATAATTTGAAGATTAACTTAGACGAAAGATTAAATTAGAAGAGCAGGGACCATCCATTAAAATATTTTTTCCTCTATTAGAGAATTGTCACTTTTTGACCCTTTTCAAGAAGATTTATATTTTTAGTTAAAAATTTTTCTATTTGATTGAAAGTTTATCTTTTTAACTGAAAATTCAGGTACATGTTCATTACAGATGTTATCCTTGAGTTAAATGTTGAACTCTTTTCTCAAAAATATATTTGTTTTGTGCAAGATGTTCTTTTAAATTGAAAATTGATCGTTTCTGGTTAAAAAGACTAACTTTTCAACTGGATAATTTCACCATTTTATTTTATTTTTTTGAAAATTTCCTTTTTATGTTCAAAATTTATCATTTAAATGATAATTCATCTTTTTTGTTTGTTATTTACCTACATTGCTAAAACATAATTTTTGTTGGTTGATAATTAATTTTTCATTCCCCAAACGTATCTTTTCCCTTTCACCTCTGAAATTATAACTTTAAATTAAGAAATTATCTTTTCTGGATAAAATTGGTGTATTTTGTTAAAAATTCGTCTTTTTAAGTTGAAAATTATTTCTTTTTACAAAAACTCTTTCTTTTGTTTTTTTTCAATTTGGAAATATCTGGATAAAAATTAATCTGTTGGGGTATATAATTTCACCTTGTTTTTTAAATTCTACTTTTTCGATTCAATAGAAAAAATTTAATAATTCAAAATACCCATATATTGTTTTTTTAAATACTAACCACTGTATGTTTTCTACATTCTATTAAAATCCAACATTTATTTAAGGATTTTACTAATTCATTAAAAAATTATATTTTTCAGTTAAATTCGATCAGTTGAAAAATGCTCTTTTATCCGTTAAAAATTTATCTTTTTTCTGAAAAATTTAACTATTTCGTTAGAAGTTCATTTCCATTAAACCAAAAACTACCTTGTCGTTTAAAATTCTCTTTTTCTAGTATAAAAGGTAACTATTGTTTGAAAAATTCAACACGTTAAATTGAAAAATTAATTATTTTGTTGAAAATCCATTTAATTTGTTGAAAATTCAGCTATTTCGTTGAAAATTCGCCGTTTTGTTAAATTTTACTAATTGATTGTGCTTTTTCTTGTTTTTAACAAACATTTTTTTTTATTTTTCAGCAAATTTTAGCTATTAAATTTTTGTTTGCGAACATATCTTTATCAAATCTTCTTCTCTGAAAATGGAAATATTAAATTTTTTAATTAATTATTTTAGATGTTAATTTTGTTTTGATATAGACCAGTAGACAAACAAAATTAACATCTAAAATAAATAATTACATATTATCTGGTCAAAATTTTAAATTTTTTATTAGAAATGGCCTCTTTTTTGGTAAAAATTTAACTATTTAGTTAAAGTAGAATTGTATTGTTATAAATTCATTTTATTGTTAGAAAATTAAAATATTTTCTTACAAAATCTTTTTTCTTCAGGTCGAAAATTAATTTTTTAAATGAAAGTTTATATTATTCTGTTGCTGGTTGGAGATTCAAGCATCAAATTTTGTATAGAGAATTTTTTTTTCTTTGATTTAAAATTCATCTGTTTTGTTAAAAGTTTAACTACTTTAATGAAACTTTGTTGTGTTGAATGAAGATTTAGGTATTTTGAATTTCTTCTTATTATGTTTTGTACCGAAAATTTAATTATTGGTAAAAAACTGACAGTCTGGATTCGAAAATTCAACGATTTAGTTCAAAATTTATCTATTTTGCTGTAAATTCGTCTTTTTGCGTAAATAAATGATCTTCATCAAAAATTCTACTACTTGTTACAAACTTCCTTCTCATCTTTGAATTTCTTCTTTTACTCAAAAGTTTAATTACTTGCTCATGAATCTCACTGCTTACTTTAAAATTAGTTTGTTTGTGTGTTAAAACTTTAACTATTTGGTTGAAAAATATTTTTTTTTGTCTACAAAATCACCTTCTGGTAGAAAATTAATCTTATAAAGTTTTTTGGTTGTATATCCAACTATTTTTTTTTAAATACAATATATTTGGACTTGAAATCTCAAATCTTTAAATTTGAATTCAATCAGGTAGATTACATTAGTTTTATTTTAAGGAACTGATTCCCTTATTTTGTGAAAAATAACCCTAGTTTCCCTGTTCTGATAGCAAATATTTCAAGCTATTTTGGGCACCGAAAAAAACATTTATATCCCTTTTAAAAAAAATTAGGACTAATGGCAATTCGGATAAATAAATTAAAGATCGAGATATAATGAGTTCCTATAAATAGAATTTAGTGAAAACATAAAAATAAAATAAAATTAGGGAAAATAGAATTTAGTTAATATTTATGTCGTGCCAATGATTCTAATTATTAGTTGTTTCAAATAATTGCCAAATAACACCCTCACAAATAATATTCGGAAGTCGTAACTCGACAGCTTACAGAATCCTGCTTGAACAGCTTGTCCGATGCAAACAACTCTAAAATCGGCAGGCTAGATTAACATGTGCATTAACTGTGTAAATAGATACTCGAGTTCCACCTGTAGTGGTTGGATAAGAATTAGTGCTTTTTTCTTAAAAACCCAAGCGAAAAATTAAAAAAGGGATAAAGGCACGGCCCTGTCTCAAGAGGATTCCAAGAGGATTTTTGCTGCTTCCCTTATAAATTCCTGCAGAAAGTGTCGGAAGGCAGGATCTGAGGAAAATCTAAGATTGTTCATTCTCGCTTGGACCCTCTCATAAAATTCATTAATTTATGGTCGCTCAATCTATTCAGCGTTTGAGATAGACCCTATCAGGATTTTGTAGCTGTCCAATTTATCCAATGATTAATGACGTTGTGAACCAATGGAGATAGCATGAATAATAATGTGCCCTCTGTTAAAGCAAAGGTATCAGCACCAACTTTTTTCAATATAACAGTTTTTTTGTTAGCGAAACCTCAAAGATTTTTATGTGCGCGCCCCCTAAAGAAGCTTCTACTGACAACGTGCATAACATTATTTTGGTGGTCCGTTATATATTATCTGTAAATTCTTCAAAATTTAATTTGAAATATTAAACTTTACTTTTACCATCTCCAGAAAAACCTGTTGAAAATATACTTAATAGAACCCTACCAGATTTTGCTTTAATATTATAAATCCACAGAAATTAAATCTTGTTTAAAATTTAGGTTAAGCAACAATTATAAAACTGTCTCTTCATCTTTTGTAGATGGACAACTAATAAATTTTGGTCTAATAAGTTTTAGGATAGTCTTCTGTATTTGAGAGGCGAAAAATGTCTACCAAATTTATTTAATAGTTTTATCTTTAATTATACTTTTCATTATTAAATTAATTTCTTTTAAATAAATTTTTATTTTCCTGATAATCTTCTTTGCAATCCTTAATCTAAAGATTCAAAGTAAGGAAAAAATATTCTAACTAGACATTTTGACAAAAGGCCATTTTCTGTACATTCGGCGCATGGTCACTTTCCGGAACGCACATTCTGCCTTGCTTCATGTACTTGGGGAAAATGTAATCCCCTGTTCCTTTTTGCAGAGTTAAGTTTATATTTCGAATGTTTAACTTAAAGCAATCCTATTCCCGGCGTTTCTCATAATGGAACTTCTTATTCTCCACGCAGACATCATTATCATGCCAGATCCAGGTGTAGGTCTCCTCCTAGTGGATTTCCTCCGGCAATCGATATAATATAGTCTTTTTTCGTGAAATTATAGGTCCAATAAATTTAGCACTTCTTGATCTCGACCATTATCTCTATCCTTCTCTGATTGGACTGAAGCAAGCGTTAGCTCTGTCGACAAAGGTTAATCTTTTACATTTCTGTTAAAATTTTAGTACAGTTTTTCCAAGAGCTATTTTCTTTCTTTATCTAAGCTTTTAAAAATGAGGCATCCAAAAGAAATATGTAATCTCCTCAATCCTGATATTAAGACCCAGGTCAAGATTCACCGCCGGCGACTCTGCGGTTTTAAAAAGGAATGCGATCCCGGCAGGATGTTGTTATGTAGAAGCTAACTTGTTACAGAAGATGTTCTCATACTATCTGGTCCGGAAGCAAAGAAGTTCTTCGTGCCCCTTATATCACCTCTTCGGTAGGGGTTAGTGGACTTTTCTCTTCAGGCATTGTGAACTTATTGAAAACCTCCTTAAAGGCAATGATGTTCTCCAAGTCTTTATTTAATGGGAGTTGCACTTTTAAAATCTCTTTCCGAAATTCGTCAACCTTTTTGAGATTGCTGAACTTTAGAGCGAAACAGGAAAATAGCTAAAGAGACGCGATGGTTTCTTTTCCTTGCTTTAGATAATATCTGTATTTTGTCAAAAATTTGCTGCTAGATTGTCAGCAGCTTTAATTAGTTTAGTCAGCGATGTTAGATGATCAGATCATGAGTGAGTATTCGGACTCTTCCCGTAAAAAGCAAATCGAATGCTTTATAGTTAATCATACGCTGAATGTGGGATGCATTTTGTCTTGCCCAGTCCATCTTCTTCCAGAATTGACGCTAGTTTTTTCTGGTCTTTTGATCCGTTGTCGCTTTTGACTTTTAATTTGAATCGGCCGAATCTCTCATTTCAATATAAACTAAACAAGTAATGGTCCAGAGGATCGACACCTCCGAGAAATTCTTAAAAAGTATGAAATAAATTTTGGCTAAATCTTGGGGATCAGGAAGAACCTGGATGTAATGTTCGTTCTTCTGCTCAAATTGCCATCATATTTTGGGGGAGTGCTGCTTTTTATGGTTGATCTTAATTTGGCCTCCCTTTCTTATCTGCCATAGGCAATATTGTCTAAAATTTAAAATATTATAAAAGAATTAAAATAGCGTGCGAATCAATAGCGTGGTTGTAGGCAAGCCAAAGGGTAGTTTCATGGTAGCCGTAGGCAAGGTTAAAAAAGTAACTTCGTCACCCATGGAAGCTATCTTTCAAACCTAATATTTGTTAACAACGTGCATTTTTTTACTCTCCGCTACCTGTTAAAAATATTAATGTGGCTTATTCTAAATTAGCAATTAACGAACAACATCATTTAACGTGACCATAGATCATTCTACGTCAACGAAACAAAAGTTTATATTTATATTTTACCAAATACCTTTAGAAAGGTGCCAAGGATATTTGTAAATCGTTTAAGATCTTATTTATGACGTGCTAACATCTGTAAAAAGCTTACGGCATGAATAATTTGTTACATAAGAATAAAGAGTGGATAACATAATTTGATAAAGAGCCAGAAAAATCATTATTTAAATTGCCAACAAAATTTGAGATTTAAACTGTGATCAGTTTTCCCTTTAATTTGAAAAATATGAGGATTCTTACGACTCTGGTCCTAATTTGGACGGTTGTGCTTTATTCTATTGGTAAATAAAATAATATATATGTACTTTTCAAAAAATACCTAGCATTCCGGGAATAACGATTTGTGTGACCGAATCCGAATTTTGTCTCAATTTATATCTGTGAAAATATTATGAAATCCAGTGAAATCATTTGAAATTTTGGGTTTTAATTTTTACTCATTTGGTAGATAATTTGGCAATTTGTTTGTCAATTGAATTGTTTTCTTTTTATTTAGAGAATGCATTTGTGTGGTTTGGTTATTGCAAAATTTTTCGTTAAGGGCTAATCTGTGTTGGTTAACGGTTCTGAAAATTCGTCTTGTGCACTAACTGACTAGCCAAAATGGATGCTAGCTTGCGTACGGGTACAAGGAACTTTTTGCGGTGTAATTTACTAAAATTAAATCTAGTGAACTGGTTCTTGTTGCAGATTTAAGTTCTCAGTTTGACTGCTTGCCTAATGGCGCCCCTATTCGTGGTGTTACTCGCTGCACACCTTCTGATCCTTCTGACAGACATAATTCCTCCAACAGCTTTTTTTCTGTAGGATTTCATCCTGCGGAGTTTCCTCCTGTCATGTATCCTCCTGCTGCTGGATCTGATCCTGCTGAGTTTCCTCCTGCGACATTGCATCCTGCCGGGTACCATTCTGGAAGTTCTTATCCTGCCAGATCTTCTTCTCCAGCCAGATCTTCTTCTCCACACAAATCTTCTCCTTCAAAACAACCTTCTTCTTCTTCTAAACTCATGGTTCCTCCTACAAGGCTTCCTTCTTTTGACGCACTTGGATACGGACTTGAACATATTCAATTTATTCGGCTTACTTCCAGAACGATTCCGCACAAGATTTTCGAATTTCGAAGATACATTTTTCCGGCCCGCAAAGAACTTAGATTGAAAACAGGGCATAATATCTATGAACCTTTGCCTACCCAAGAACAAATTGTTATATCAGCATCCGATGGTGACGTGTTTGCAATATTAGAGAGTACTAATTTTCTTGCTGGAATGTATGCTTATGATACAAGTTACAGAGGTATGAAACGGGCGAAAATAAACATGAAAACCAAAATTATCACCGCATTAGACTCAAAAGAAGTTACAGAAATTCCAGTTGGTCCCAGTCGCTCAATCTTACGATATTTTGAAGTGCACCGGTTAGACGGCCTGTAAGCGGCAATCCTCCAAACTAATAATTTAATTTGATAAGATGTGGGACTAAGATGTATTAATTTGCATGGTCTAAAGTCTGACAAAAATCTCACAAGGAAGTTGTAAATAAAAAATAATAAAATGATGTTATGCATTATGGTTCTCAAGGCTTCAATCTTTCGTCAAAACTCCACTCAGTCTTTTTTAGAAGCAGCCAATTTTTTTTTAATTTTCTTACGAACATATTTAAGGATAAAAATTATAATAGTTTTATTATAATTTACGTGTATTAACTCCACAAGCATATAATTACATCAGTTGCACAAAAAAACTTTTTTATAAACTACGTAATAGACATGTTATAAATAAATTAGGGGGCCAAGTGATGGGAATTAAGCGAAGGGAAAGTATGGAAAATGCGAGAAGGGAAAGTGAGGGGCAATGAGGATGAGGAGTTGTTAAACGTAAGGACAAAAGGGTCCCCTATTAGGAACGGTGGCCTATATTTAATTTTTTTTTTTATAACTAATGAAAAACTTAGAAATTCTTATACGTATAAAAGTTCAGGGTCGTGTGTAACATTTTAGCATCTTTAATAGCGCAGTTTTGAGATTGGTGCTTGGCAATGTAGTTGATTGCAATCTAAGAGGCACGAATGCGTCTGGAAATAATTAGAATTAATTTAGAAGGAACGTTAAATCTAGGCGAGTGGGCCCTCGAACAGGAATAACCCAACTGGCTCTGATTAGTCTTAATGTGTTAATTAAAGAAGATTGCTGTCTGACCTCCTCCATCCCTTCCTCATCTCACTCCTCTTTTCTTCTTCCGTTGATGCCTTATCATTTTCTGCAATTCTTTCAAGAACAATTTTTTTGTTCAAAATATCAATCGATTTTTTTAATTGATCCTCCTGTCCTTAATTCCATATCAATTCAAAAATCACTCACTTTGAATTAATAGAAAAGTTCCAGTTCGGATCACTTTGGTCTCATTGCGTTAAGGGGCGTTGAATTTTTGGTTCGATTCTTGAAAGATCGATCTTACGAACTGCTTGTTCTCTATTACGATTTTGTATGAATAAATTTTTCACTCACAAACAATAAGAAATAGGAAAAATAATATTCCAACAAACAGAACAAATTTTTAATTAAAATGCACTAAAGTGTAATTTCAAATAAAAAACGCAAAGTTTTCTAAAAAAAGTATTGAATTTTCAGCGCCCAAGTTAAGATTTTCAACAACAGAGTAAAACCTTCATCGAAAATAATTAGTTTTTGACACAGAGGGTAAATTTCAGAACCGAAAAATGAATTACCAACATAAAATGTAATAACTAATAATTTATCCATAGAATATTTAATTTTAATATTAAATATTTAAATTTATCCAAGCAAGAAGATTTACAAAAAATTGAATCCTTAACCAAAACAGTTTACTTTTACACACAACATTTTTAAAAATTGTCATCTAAAATAGATACAAATTACGCTGGAAGATTTTAATTTTCAATCTAGTAAGGAAAGTTATCGAGATAGAATTTAAATTTCCTACAAGAAGATATACATTTTTGCAAAGAGGTTATTTTTCAACATTGTAGTTCTATTTTTTATTATATAGATGCATTTTTAAGTAGAATAATGATTCTTCAAAAAAAATCGAATTAAGAAAAAATGAATTTAGAACCAAACAGTCGAATTTTGATTGAAGAAAGAGTAATTTCAAACCAAAAATTAAACAAAAAATAGTAAGCTAAAAAAATTGTGTTTGAAGAGGAATTTTATTTTAATACGCAAATATCAAATTTAAACAAAAGATTTAATCTTAAACCGACTCAACTAAACTGATGAAACTTTATTCCCAAAAAAATTATTTTCAAAATAATAAATGCATTTTTGACTAAACAGTGGAATTTTTATTTATGACTGATAAATTTTAAAACAAAACTAAATCTTGTAAAGCATTATTAACCAAATGGGATAAAACCTCCTCTAAAAGAATTAAACTTTTTAAACCAAAAACAAGATATTTTAAGGTGAAATTTAAATTTTCAATACGAAAATATCAATTTTTAAGAAAAAAGTTAATTTTTAACAAAACAGTTTAGTTTTTAACCAAAGAGGTAAATTTTCAAGTAAAATAGTGAATTGTTAAACAAAAATGTTAATTTATAACAAAGAAGTAAAAAAAATATTGGGATTTTAAATTAAAGAAAGGTAAATTTACCCTGAAGGGACCAATAGTGTAATTTTGAGTTGCAAAATGTTTAAGTTTTAAGAAAAAAAAAAATTTCAACAAATTTTTGAATTTTCAAGCCAAAAATACAAATCTTTCTGCAAAATAAGATATTTTATAGACCCAAAATTTCTAGTGTTAATAAACATTGAAATTAAGATGTTTAAATTAGAGATATACAGTCATGTCTTCGATTTAAAAATTGATTGAAGGAACAATATTTTTTGAAAAATCGAAACACTAATAATTTTTCAAATTAATTATTTTGCGCGAATACCGTTATACGAATAAAATATCGATATTTTATACTCAGGTATCGTATTTTTTTTTGCAAAATTAAACATCACCAAGCGAACAAACATCTACAAATATATTTATTTAGGAAGACGACTTATGAGGTGATACTAAACTACAGGGGAAAAAATTTGTATATGAAGCAGTCAATTTTTGAAAAATCAAATCAGTAAAACTGAATTATTTTGGAATAAAGTAATATTTGTTTTTGAAACAGCCAACCATAGCTACGATTTATAGATTTTTATTTCCTCAAATTAGCTACGTTGGATCATGAGTTTCAGACCACAGTAAATGCCCGGGATATTATTTATTTGAAGTTGGATTTAAACTTCATTCTCGTCTGGATAGTCGATTCTGATTCCATAATTGAAAGATCATTCTGTTTTAGAAAAAGATCGATTTTTTTAATCGATCCGGATTCCTTCGCTTCGAAAATGAGTTCAAGAATTTTTGGTTGAATCTCACATACTTATTTCGGAAAATATTTGCGTCATTTCCGTTGATGATTTTTCGACTTTGAAAGCCCAGTTAGGTCTATTTTCGCATAATTTCCTTCAGGATATTCGATTTTGAAATTATTCCTGAAAGACCATTCCTTTTTGGAAAAAATCGATTTTCTAATCGGTCATTGTTCATTAGAATCAAAAATAAATTCAAGACTCGATCTCTTTGGGAGAATCGAGACTCCCAAGTTTAGACAAAAATTGTGTAATTCTTATTTCGGATTGTATGACACCGAATCGATTCTATGCATTTCGTTATTTTTTAGCCAGTTTGGAAAACTTTGGCGCTATTCTCATCATTCCCGTCGTCATTCCCGTAGGAATATTTAATTCTGAATCCATCCTTGAAAGATCGTGCTGCTTTAGAACAAAAATCTATCTGGTCTGAAATAGGCAGAACAAGCGCTCTTTATCTGCCCACAGAGCGGCCGTAAAATACCACTTTACTGTACTGCGGCGAGCGGCAGTAATTTTTTTTTATACCGCCTAGGTACATACTATACTACTGTTAGTCGATCCTAATTTATTTGGTTAAAAAATCAATTCGAGAATCGATCTCTTTGGGAGAAGCAAACATCAATCCCGTTTCTCGCCACCGTCAACACCGTCTTCGCAAATCGGCGTGACGAAATCGACGTTAGATGGAGGGTCAGCTCCTCACGGACAGGAGTTCACGAGGTATCATATTTTACCGGGCACCGACACACGCACACACCAACGCGCCGCGACGGACTTTGGCGCGCGATCATTAATCACTATTATCTCGGAGTAATTTTTCTTCAATATAATTTCGTCTGTTTACCCCCGCAAGTGAAGCGACGGTTTCTTTTTTTCTTCGGTTTCTTTTCTCTGCCTTATTTTAAAAGGGGGCCACACTTCACGCTTTTGCAGGTTTTTCTATTAAGAACCCGATTGCGATAATTCCAGCATACACTTTGAAGCTTCACGTTTCCTTGTTTTAAGGATCGCGAATTATTTATGGTATTTCTTTTTAAAAATTCAATTTAATTTATGATTGATTATTGCTAGCAGGAAATGTAGGCGAGCAGCGCGCTTTTCAGTCCCTGGATTTTTATTTTCTGATCTTAAAATCATGAGATATTAAAGAAATTAAAATAACTACTTTTTCAATATTAGGAATTCTAAACATTCTTGAAACGAGTATATGAGCTGAGTGACTGATTTCAGTTTGTTTATTAAAATTTTTTTAAATTTTTTTTATTTTTTATTTACAAGTGAGGAATAGTAATTCTAAAACTAAAAAGAGAAAATTAGGATTGTAAATAATTAATTAATGAGAAAGGAAAAAATTCTGTTCTTAACATTTCGACCCAATGTTTAAACAATTATATTCAGAACCGTTTTATAAACTTCATATCTGTATGTTACCAAGCATTATTGATCAAAAAGAACTTTTTAATTGTAAATGTTTTTTTTTTTAATATTGTGAACTAATTCCCTTCTTATTTAGGCTCTGATTTTTAGTCAATTAAAAAAAATGTCAGGATTTCATAAAAAAATTAGAAGAATTTTGAATTATATCAAAATACAATTCGAAGTTTTAAAAACATTCTTTAACAATTTGAAATTTCTAAATATTTAAAATAATAATTTTTAATTTGAAGAAATAATAATTTAAAGAAAAAATTATAGTATATTTCATTTGATAATATGTAATATAATGTAGAAGATTGTAAGTTAAAAATTTGTTATTTTGTAACATTAAAAATTTTCTACTTTAAATAGCTTCCAAATAATAAAAAACTTCTAACGATTTCTATTAATGTTTAAAATATTTTTGAAATATTTAAAAATATTATTAAAATTTTTAAAAAGTATCTGGAAAATTCGAGGCTCATCAATTTATATTATTATATATTATATATATATTATTATATATCAATATAATAATTAAATCCTTAAA
>JAAAKG020138820.1:0-12533 GCA_010014905.2 Druon quercuslanigerum
TATTATTTATTATTTGAATATTACCAATTATATGAAGTATAACGTAGATTACGCATAAACTTGTTCAGTCCGTAACAGAAGGACTTCAAAAGTAGACACTTTTTTGAAATAAAATATTCAAAATTGTTCAGTCTTAAAATACCCGTTTGGAACTTGGGAACCTCGAAAACTCATCAGGTTCAGATATACTGTCTGTAAAATAAAATAATTTTTTATGAAGAATTATAAATGACACTTTTCAAAATATGCTTTTAATTTGGTAAACAAGACTAGCATACAAAAATGATACGCTCAAACGATTTTAAACACCGCGACTGAGCATTTCACAATTAAGAAACTTTAAGACAAGTATTTTCCATCTAAAGGTTTTAAAGCCAAAAAATTTATTTCTAAGGTTGTCGACGTTAAAATATTCTATAATAGCAGTTTAAGAACTTTCAATATAAAATTTTCAAATATGATATAAATTATTATTTGCTATATATTGTATCGTGATTTTCACTCAGTTAACGAATAAGGTAAATTAGGTAGATCATTATACTTGTATCGTACCCGGCAAAATCAAAATTCATTTTGATCTAATACCAACAATTGGAGGAGCAATGTGAAAAGGTTAAAATTAATTTAACGCTAGAAATAAGTCAATTAGGTTTATTTAAAATATTGGCAAATAGACTCTAGTATTTCCCCTGTGCATCCACATTAACAAATTTTATCATGACATTGCTTCAGATCATCCCGAACGTAAAAATACCGTCCTGGAGAAACTTTCAGGAAGAGTCTTACGTATTTACAGTTAAACTAAATTCCATTAAAATTTGTCTAAATTAAATTATTAGGCTCGTGTATTCCGGTTTACATGTTTTTTACATGTTGCTTACGTACAGTCCTTACATTATAATACGTTGAGATTGGGCATTCGACACTCACTGGAAAAGCAGCGGTTTCGTATGGAGTCAAAAATTCAACCCACTTTCCCACGATTATTTTAACGCGTCTTGGACCGTTCCTGTGCTCCGCGTGAAACCCGACAAGAAAATCTGGCCTCACTAATATTGCAAAGATCTCACCACTGGATGTTACTAAAACAGTTTGTGCTTGAGTTAGATCCAGGGGGATTTTTCTTACTATCAATTGAGTTATTACATTGCGAGGAAAAGTGTATGCTAGATGTTTCAATATCAGATTCGGATTTAACTTGGAAATAATCCGAATGTCAGGATTTAGATACTGTAAAGAAGAAGGGCTGCCTGGAGGTGGAGAGTAAGCTCTGGCGCATTGTGAATCGCCAGAAGGGGAAGAGGACCTGGACCTCGAACTGGACCTGGACCTGGACCTGGACCTAGGCCTGGACCTGACACTGGGTGAAGACCTGACAGGCGAATCATTTCCGGCAGGAGAATGTGTATCTCTAGCACGAGAAGTACTAGGTATATTTTCTTTATTACGTGAAGACTCACAACTTACTCTGCAAAAAGAAACAGAAGAATAATTATTTCTAAAGTACGTGAGGCAAGAGAAAAGATATCTGCTATGCTAAGTTACTGATAGTTTTTCGCTAGAGATAGCATCACAAGTTGCTCTGATTAATTCAAATTTTTTTTAAACAAAGTCTAACTAATTAAACTATAATTGCGCTGCGCAGTAGTATTGATGTATTCACTGTAGGTGTGATACTACTGTGAAAGCGGCTCCCACTTCCAATTAAAATTTTTTTAACAAACAGTAGTTTTGTATTCCAAATTAAAACCAAACTTTTCTTCATAGTGACAATGTATCGTTTTGCTCAACTTTCTAAGTTGCTATTGATTAATGAAGAAGAGTCTTCGAATGTTCGTTAGTAGATTAATCCACATCTCAAAGATAAGGACAATTAAATCAAGTAAAAGTTTCTCGTTGTAGATAATCGAAGCTTCTCGAAGACGCGAACAAATACTTCATATGAACTTCTGTTTTATCCTCAATATTAAAAAAGTTTTCCTAAAATCAAGAATATGAACAATATGGTTTCCTGAATTTATGAATCAGTATTGCTAGATAATAGCAAGTCACAGAAGGTTTCTCAATAGGTGATTCGACGTGTCATGAAGACTCAAACAAACATGACAGATACAGTACTATAGTATTTCTAATACGAACAAAGTTTTTTGTTCATATAAGGAATTACATCAGTTTTTTAAGCTTCATAAATAGGTACTATTGGATCAGAAAAGCTTCCGCAAGAAGTACGCTAAATATTGTATTGTTTGTGCTAAATATCAAAAAAAATTTCTTTTATCATATAAAAAAGTAGAAGTTTTCTTTTTAAAATCTTTAAACGCAAAATAAACTATTTTTAAATTGCCGATCTAGTTTGAAATCCTACCAAACCTAGATATCAGTCAGAGCTAGAATTTTTCCAAATCATCGTGAACATACGTGGACATTTCTGAGGAATTTTAATTTTCTACACGATCGTGTCAAACGATAACTACCTGAGGTGCTTCTTTTAGGAAAGCGTTTCTATAGTCTTAGAACTTCAATAAATTTAAGGATCTTATTCCAGCAAAATGGTTGATCCCGAAAAAATATTTTAAAAGTCAAAATTCATCTGTACAATGAACAAGGTTAATGAAAAACAAATTTTTTAAGTAATTTCAAATTAAGCATAAACTTTTTGAATTTAATTTACTTAAACGGGGGGAGGTCAGCGTTACGCCCCCCATTTAGAAAATCAAAGTTTAAATCACACGACCTTGAAGATCTTCAAATGCACTCATATGCACCATAAAGGAAAAAAGTTGGCCACATTGATAACCGAGTTATCAGCAATAAAAATGCCCCCGCCATTTTATTGTTATTTTTAATCTTTTATCTCCTTCCGGCCGGCGTCATTTTGTGTAAACTAATAATTTTTTTTTAATTCAACATAGATATCTGCCATAACTTCAAATGCGCTTAAATGCGCTACCACTAAAAATTGTTGCGCCAGCTGATTAACAAAGATATCATATTTGGGCGGGAAAGTGGAACACAGGTGTTAAATCTAAACAGTGATGCACAATATAAAGTTGCGGACATGGATTTATTCGTCGTTAATTAGCTAGGGCAGAGTTTTTTAGTGGTGACGCATTTTCGCGCATTTGAGTGCATTTGAAGTTATGAAAGATGGCTATGATGAATTTTAAAAAAATATTATTAGTTAAGAAAAATGACGATAGCTCCGCCCCACCCATTTTCATCGCTGATAACTCGGTTATCATTGTGGCGCAAAGTTTTCTCTTTATGGCGCATATGAGCGCATGTGAAGATCTTCAAGATCTTGTGATTTAATCCTTGATATTTTAAATGTGAGCAGAGAGTCACTCCCTCCCTACGTGTAACACCTTATATAACTTCTACAGATTTGTGGCGCAAAATTTTTCATCGATGGCCCATTTGAGCGCATTTGGGGCGCAATTCAATTGGCTATAGAAAATCCGAAAATAAGTATTGGGGGCTGGTGTGAATGATCTCAAATAAAAGTTCAAAATGAGTATAATTGTTCAATAAAAGATAATAATTCAGATCAATTTTCAGAACATCATATTCTAAAAAGATGATATGTATCGAATATCGAAATATCTAGCACAATATCTAAAAATGTAATTAGGTATTTTCACTACAATTACCAGCTAACTTCACTTAGTTGATTATTGACGGGAAACAATGGACCAAGTGTATACTTGTATTTAAAAAAAAGTTTTTATTAGTTGAGAACTATTTAATGACATCATTAAATTATGGTAATTGTTATTCGTTATAAAAATAACACAAAAATAAAATTTTGTCCAATGTATTTGGTACAATTTTTTCTTCTCAGCGTTTTGACGAAGTGAAGTTAGCTGATGGTTGAAGTGAAAATACATAATGCAAAAATGCGAGGACCCGATTTCTTATTGTTCAGTCATTTGGTTGGCGCTGATTTTGAATCTTTTGCAAGAGCATTTCGATTTAAAAAGTACATGCATTTTGGTTAACTTCATGGGTAGTCCCAATTGGTCCCAATTTCTCCCAATTCCCAACTCAAAGTCCCAAGTTCCTATAAGTTAACATATCCGGCTCAATTATTATAATAATTTATTTTCTACAATTCATTGTTCATTTCTTTGAACATAGTTGAAAGGGAACAAAGTGCTTTCAAAATTCATTACGAAATTAAGATTATAATTTATCTCGAAGACGGTGAGAGATGAGTGAAAACTAGTTACGTTTTAGGAATTTTGCAGAGGGTTCTTTTCTACATAACTCTAACTTACTCCATAAAAAGATTTAAAAAATTAAAAACCATAATTAGGTTTTTGAATTATATCGCAAATAATCAAAAACAAATGAAAAATAAATTTTAAGGAGTTTGCAATTTAGGTATATTTTCGACAAACTCGAAATAACCCAATAGATTTATTTAAATATTTGAAGTAAAAAGAGTTTCAAGATAAAAGTTTTGAGCTAACTCAAAAACGACGAGATACGCGAAAACTGAGAAAATATACAGTATTTTATACAAAAAGTAAGCCTCAGCCTCCATGAATTAACCTTATAAAAAGATTTTTCTACTGGAAACAATCCAAAAACTTTGAATTATCTCGAAAACCATGAGATTCCCTATGCGTTTGTATTGAATTTGGTGCTGATACCTAAATGAAGAAGAATTGATAAGTTAGGCATGTGACATGTGACATTTCACATCGGTGGTATGTCACTTCTGTTGCATGTCACAAGTGCGGCATCCCAACCTAGCGGCTTCTCTCGCGACCGTAATTTCTCATTGTGAAATTGTCATTTTTGCGGCATCTTTCACCAATAACAAGTCTCCAAGTGGCATGCCCCCCCAAGCAAATTTTAAAGTGCAAATAAAAATGGCAAAATTGAGGAAAATCTCCCAGGACTACCTGTCATATATGTAGCATCTCCTTCCCGTGAAAAGTCTCCCCAGTGGCATCTCACATCTGTGGAAAAAATTTAAAGCCCACATAAAATTAGCAAAACTGCGGCAGGTCTCTCAGAACTAATTGTCACATCTGCAGCAAGTCTCCCAGGATTGATTGTCACATCTACGGCATCTCTCATCAGTGTAAAATCTCTACAGCGGCATCTATCCCCCAAGAAACATCTTTAAGTACTTGCAAAGATATGGAACTGCGGCAATTCTGCCCAGTAGTTGCAAAGATTGCAAAACTGCAGCAAACCTCCCCAGCGGCATCTCTTTCTTAAAGAAATATGTTCAAGTACTTTCAAAGATGGCAAAACTGCGGTAAGTCTCCCTAGCGAGAGAGAGTTGCCGCTTTGGAGACTTGCTACATTTTTGCCACATTTGGAAGAACTTTGTAAATTTTCATGCGGGAGAGATTCCAGTAGGGATAATTGCGGCAATTTTGTCATAAGTGGAAGTACTTACATATTTTTCTTGGGAGAGAGATTCGGCTGGGGAGACTTGCAACAGTTTTGTCATCTTTCGAAGTACTTAAAAACAATTTCTTGGGGATAGATGCCGCTGTGGAAAGTTGCCGTAGTCTTGCCATCCTTGAAACTACTTAAAAAATTTTCATAAAAGAAAGATGCCGCCAGGAAGTCTTAGCGGAGTTTTACCGCCTTTAAAACTACTTAAAACGTTTTTTTTGGGGAGAGATGCTGCTATGGAAACTTTCTGCAATTTTTCAATCGTTACTAATAGTGAGAAACTTTTCTTAAGCGAGAGCTGAACTACTTAATACATTTTTGTAGGAGTGAAATGCCTCTGGAGAGACTTGCTGCAATTTTTCCACCTTTGGAAGTACTAAAAAAACGTTCTTGGGGGGAGAGATTCCGCTAGGGAGACTTGCCGCAGTATTGCCATCTTTTGAAGTACTTTACATTTTTTCTAGGGAGAAAAAATGCGGTTGGGAAGACCTTTCGCCGTTTTTCGATGTTTGGAATTACTTACAAAGATATCTTGGGAGAGATGCCGCTGGGGAGACTTGCCGCAGTTTTGCCATCAATATAACTACTTAGAAAATTGTCTTAAGCAAGAGATGCCACTGGGAAAACTTTTGGCGGGTAGGAGATACCGCAGATGTGAGAAATTGTCTCTGAAGGCATGCCGCAGTTTGTACATTTTTATATAGACTTGAAAATTTTTTCCGTAGAAGAGATGTTATTCGAAACACAATAAGTCTTGGGAGACTTACCTCAGTCTTGCCATTTTTGTTTGGACTTTAAAATTTGTTATGAAGGGAGAGGTACAACTGGGAGACATGCTACTGGTAAGATGCCGCAAAACTGTCAAATTTACAATGAAAAATGACACGCGAGAGAGAAGCCGCTAGGTAGTGATGCCGTAGTTAAGACATGCCGCATGCGAGACATTCTGCAGATATAACATGCCGCAAATGTGTCATGCTCCAAATGAGACATTCCAAAGATGTAAGATGCCGAAAGTGTGTTATGCTACAGGTGTAATATGCCACAGATGGGACATTCCGCTGGTGTGACTTGACGTAGAGAGACTTTTCGCATGAGATATGATATAGACCCAAATTTCGAGTTAAGACATGTATTGAATTAGGATTTCATTTGGGATAGAATGGCAAACTGATGAGGGTTAAAGAGGAATGAAAAGTTGCTTCGACTGTTGTATTTACGATGAATTTAGTAGAAATTGTAAGGACTGATTCTTTTAGTTCTAATATAATTAATCCTATATGCCACGACTTTGCCGTTCTCAGATATTTTTTTTTAATTAAACCGTGCTTTTATGCCTAATAAATCGCTTCATGATTGATAAAGTTGTTAGATATTTTTGTTGGATCCCACCAAATAGTGAGTTATTTGACATTTAAGGAAGTCTTAGATTTAAGACTTTATATTAAATGTGTGCCTCAACCATATAAAATAACTATATATTCTACTGAATCATGTGAGTCACGTAAATAGTAATTTTTCACTAGAAAAATCCATAAAGAAACCTCTATTTATATTATCAGGTCATAATAAATACTGTAATAAACTCAAAATATATATTTTAGAATTAGTAATTTAAATTTAGTCATTGTTTGCAAAGTGATTATTGTATTATAACATTCATGGTAGGTTGTGACTGCGTTGTTTGTAATGCTCTCTCGTATATTTTGTTCTATTGAGTTTTCTTGGCTGCTTGAGAGTGATTGTTAGTCAAACATTAAAGTTAACAATGAGCACTTCCGTGTCATATAATAAATTCATAACGCGAGTTAAAAACGTTCGCGAGAGGCGCAGATCAATATTTCTAACCTCAAAAAATTGGTTGGCGCGCTTATCCACTAACAAGGACTCTCTCTCTCTCTCTCTCTCTCTCTTTCAATATCTGAGATGATTTGTCAGCTGCAATGAAAAAGATGTTGATGATGTGCAGTGTTCTGGTAATTTCTCTTATCATCGTGGTTGTACGGATCGTGTAGGCACCCTTGAAAATGGATTCTTTGTGAAATGCTGTAAGCCTAGATCTCGTACTCCATCTGAGGCCCCTTCAACTTGACCCCTTGTCTGACCTGTATATTGAGCGTATCATCACTAATGCTATAGGGACAATTAAACCCAAATTCAGTGCGGTATCGAAAAAGGTCGACTCTCTGAGATCAAAGATTTGCAATATATCAACAAAATTAGATTAGGCACTTGAGAGAATTACTGCAACAGAGCCAAGAGTTGATGGGTTATGTCGCAGGATGGCAATAGCTGTAGGTATTTTAAGCAAAGAAATTCTAGGAGAAACAACCTGATTTTCTGCCGATTAGCAGAACAAGTATCCTCCCTGTCAGAAACAAATAGTATGTTTGGTTTAAATAAATTACTTCCTGAGCTTCTTCCTGACAGTCTTATTTTAAATCAACAAGCATTTAGAATTGGTCTTTATTTATGGACTAAAGCTACTCCTCGGCAGTGCAACTTGTTCTTAAAATGGAAGGAGTAGTTTAAATGTTTATATGCAAATTCCTTGCTGCCAAAAAAGTCCCAAAACCGCCGTCAAACTGAAACACTTATAGATTGCACCAGGCAGGACAAAACTGCAGATACAGGAAATCGACGACGTGAAGGAAATATTGGCATCTCGACGACTGCAGGGAGAAAAGAACTTGACAATGATATTTCGACAAGGATCTCTAATAATTGTGAATGCAAGAAAAAACGTAACCTCAACGAATCAAACTGTAAATGTCAACTAACACTCCACGCATGCGTAAGTTTCTCCCACATGTAGTCTTAGTGGGATTCAGTCTGGAGATCAGCTGTTCACGATTTATTATCAAAATGTCAGTAACATATGCACTGAATATTGCACTTTTTACGACATCCAGTTCCGTCATGTTCATGTAATATATTTATTTTTACTGAAACTTGGCTAAAAAATACAATAAATTCTACTGAGCGTGGCATGACTGACTATGATATTTTTTGTGATGATCGTAATGCGGAAACTAGCAGCAATTTACGCAGTGGTGGGGTTCTGATTGCAACCAAATATGGCTCAAGTAGTGTGAAACTTACTACTAATAATAATACAGTTGAGCATGCGTTTGTTAAATTTTCAGTAAGCTTCTGTCCCGTTATCGTGGGGGTTTGTTAGATATTGCCAAATTCTAGGTTCAAAAAATATATTGACATGCATGAAATAATCGAAGAAGTGGCTTTTTGCTTCCCGGACACTAAAATTTATATATTTGGTTTAAAGATTTTAATTTACCAGATGCTATTTGGAAAATTACACTGAAAAGTGACCTATTTGTGCACCGTGTGGAGGGTCACTGCGAATTCACAGTTTCGCCAAGTTAATAGAAATTAATAAGGATCATTGTTAGATCTAGTTTTCGCATATTCCAGTGAAACTACAGTAACTAAAGCGGTTGATCCTTTACTTACGGTAGACAAATACCACCCACCTCTCACATGTGATTTAAGATTTTCAAAATCTGGTTATAATTCAAGATTGTACAATGACAATTTAGTAATATTTGACTTTAGGAGAGCTAATAATGGCGGAATTTGTAAGTTTCTCGGTAACGTGTACTGGTGCTTTCTGCTGTCAGATTTGACATTCCATAGGGCGGTTGATGTAATTTATACGAATTTATATTTATCGTTTGATATTATGTCCCTTTTCAGATTATTGAAGCGTCTACTTACCCTCCGTGGTTTATTTGCTAACTAAAAAAGTTTAATTTAATCTAGAAAGGTTGCGCATATCAATTATAAGCAAACTAGATCAACAGCGGACTACATTAAATTCTCTAAATTAAGAAGAGAATTGAGAGAGAAAACACTATCTGACAATTATTCTAAAAAACATATCATTGATACCGAAAACTCGATTATCTCAAATACAAACAACTTCTAGAGCTAAATTAACTCACTAAGTGATTGTAATAAATTACCAGAACAAATGGTCTTAGGAGATAAATTTGCATCTTCCAGTGCGAAATTTGCTCATAGTTTTGCTTTTTATTTTAAATCGGTCTATGTGATATCACAAAATCGTGACACACAATTTAACTTATCTGATTCTTTTGATCTGCCTTATGTGCATATTGAAAGGGAAGAAACTTTCTGCTAGCTAATGTCTCTTGGTCTAACTAAGGGAGCAGGGGCTAGCGGGGTGGCATCCGTACTCCTAAAGTCCCTATTTAAGGGGATCTTTCCACTTAAAGGTAAGAAAAGGATAATAGTTCCGATTTATAAAACTGATAATCGTAAGGATATATCAAAATACAGAACAATAACTACGATATCATCTACAGTAAACTTTACATTGCAACAAATAACGTAATTATTGACGAGCAGCATGGTTTCAGCATTTAACTTATGTATGTTCGCACAATTTCTCAACAAAAATCTGGAGGACGGCGTAAGGTAAATTCGATGTAAATTGATTTCTCAAAAGCCTTCGATAAGGTTGACCATTGTATTCTCGTGGTGAAGCCCACGGCCCTGTGTCTGTCTGAAATGATACTCATCTGGCTAACAAATTATCTTAGCGATAGACCGCTATCGGTCCGAAATGATAGGCATTTGACGAAGCTTTTTATAGCCTCTGCGGGAGTATCACAGGCCTCGTATCTGGGCCCCTCTTGTTTCTCCTATTTGTTGACGATGTTTGTACCGTATTTAGATTTTGCTTGCTTCTTTTATTTGCTAATGATCTTAAATTTATTAAAGCTCGTAGATCCATTAAAGACATTCTTGAAATTCAGAGTAATATTTCAAGGCTACAAAGATTGGTGTTCGCTAAACGGAACAGTGCTAAATCTTCAGAAATGCCTAGTGATATCATTTTCAGGAAAAAGAACATAAGTAAAGCACTATTATTTTCTTAACGGGGGTGAATTACACAGGGTCACGAGGGTTTGAGATCTGGGGCTTTATCTTCACAAGTCACTAATGCTCACTGACCAAGTTTCAAAGGCCGTTAACTCTCAAAACATTGTACTTTAGTTTAGTTACACCTCAACCTGAATACGCCTGAGTTATTTGGTCTCCTCAGTGTTTTATCCACAGAATTCGACTTGAGCGAATACAAAATAGATTCCTATATTTTGCAGCTAGACAACTGGGGATACCGATGCTCAAGCATAATCATGATTATCGCGGAACAAGAACATTGCTGAACATTCAAAAAATTAGCTCGAGATTTGTATTTGCTGACCTGAGCTTTTTATATGACGTTTTAAATAATATAATAGACTGCCCACAAATCCTAACTGAAATTAACCTGTAGGCTTCTTCGAAATCATTAAGAAGCTCTTTCCTGAGTAGAGTTTGCAATTAGGCAAACTTATATGGAACAGACATTGAATTTTCGACCCAGCAGCAACGCACTTCAGAACAGAGCTCTATAGAACTATTAACAACCTGAAATTAGTTGTGCCACTTAGCTTCAGGTTTAGTTATAGTTTTAAGATTAAAGACGCTCTGTAAATTAAATAAATTATTCACTTTACAAAGAACTTGCTTGTTTATATTGAATAAATAAATAAATTTATATATATATAAATTCGTAATATATATAGAGGAACTGTTTGTCTTCTTCTGGTTAACAAGCATACAGATTAAAATTTAAAAATATATGTAGTTATAAATGTATTAAACGTCAAAACGTAACAATACAAAAAAGGAGCCCTTTTATGTATAAAGCGCTATTTAACAACGGCCATCTGTTTTTCTGATATGAAGTTTTTAGTGAAAAAACTTGTCAATCTCTTTTAATGTCACCCGTTTAATATCACATAAAATTATTCAATTTTTGTGAGATGGAAGTGAGGAGATTTTGGTTTTTATTTATCTTTTTTTTTTTTAATTCGAGAAGGTGGAGAAAATGATTTAAAGCTGCGAAGATTGTTTATTTTCCACATTTTACTTCTGTTGAAAGGATGTTATTTTTTTATTTTTAATGTACTGTCTCTGAACCGAAAAAAGCGGGAATTTTTTCAAAAACATTTTTATTATAGCGTAAATGTGGAACTTTTTGTATTTATTTACTTTTTCACTGAATCAGAGGAGGGAATATTTGTTTTGAATTCATTTCCAAATTCAAATAGAATACTTGTCTTTTTTGTAACTTTGAGATTGTTTTGAATGAAACGAACTTTCAATTCATAATTTTTTTCTAAATTGTAAGGGGAATTTTTTATTCTTAAAATTGTTACTTAGTCAAATAAGGTCAAATATTATATTATTTTAATTTGGCTTGGGCTAACGGGGGTGAATTTTCTAGAAAAAAATGATGTATAAAAATGAGTATCCAAAATAAATAATACTTTATTCGAATTGAGGCCTCTTTTTCTCTCAGTGTAAAAACAACTCAGAAGTTTTGTTTAAACTTTCAGTTCGTTTTCTGCGAATAAATTCTTTTTATCGAATCTTGTCTTTCTTAATATAAGTACAAAATCGTTAGTTTTAATAAAAATGACATGAAGATGCCTCTGAAAATTTTATTGAGGACAACATTTTTAAAAATTATATTTAAATAGTTAAAGTAATATGTCGATTACTTAAATTAAAGATAATAAAAGGAAAAATTCATGGGATACCTTTTCAATCAGAAAAAATCTTTGTTTTTATCAAAATCAAATTTAATTTTTTCCTATACTCTCTAAATTTGAATCAGTGAGATTTTCCTATATGCCAGTGAAACTTTTACTAGTTAAGTTTAGCTATCCATTTCCAACAATTTGAATTAGTCATACTGTGTTTTAAATCAGTAAAATAATGCTCCATATATCAGTGAATTTCTCAAAGTAATTCAAAATAAGACTTTATTTTGAAACAAACCATTTAAAATTGGATAATTTTTAAGTGGTAGTCTATAAAAATGTTTAATTAAAACTTAGGAACATCAAGAAAGTAATAAGTTTAAAAATTATATCCGTAAAAGCATAAAAATTCTCAGCAAGCAGTACAAATTGTACAGTTTCCATTACTATTTTATTCTCCACAGTGGGAGTCTGTAACCCATACGTGGCGCGTCCCCAGGCGGCGGATAGGGGAATGCTCGCTGGAAACAGAGG
>JAAAKG020138821.1:0-10056 GCA_010014905.2 Druon quercuslanigerum
AAGGGTGGTGGTTCTCCATCCCAATGTGAGGTATTGAGAAAACGCCTAGCAAGAAATTACCCCTCCTATGACGATCCCTTATTTTCTTCCTCTAAGGCCAATCGCAATGCCAACTCCCTCGTATTTTCTAAACTAAAAAATTAAAATATATAATAAATAATAATTTTTGACCATTAAAATAATAAATTCAATTCGTGTCGAAAATGCCAGTATCTTATTATTTAAAATAGCAATAAATATCATTTTTAATTAATTAATGCATTTATTTTATTTATTTACCATTTCTAGAGAGGTTTTGGTACAATACTTACAGATTTTCTTCTGTCATTTTTGATTTTTGAGAATTGCTTTCAAAAACAAGGTAATATTTATAGTAATTGTTATAATAATGATGAGAAGGCGCAGGAGGAAATCCACGTGGAAAATGTCAGAAGAGTTTAGGTTGTGTTTTTAAAAGCCCAATTCGCTCGTTGCCATGGAAACGTGGCGTCGCATTTATATTTTCTACAACTGTGGCACTAATCTTGTTCCTTTTGTTTCTAACCTAAATTTTTACATAGACTGTTTTGCGACTGCCTTAAAAATAATTTATACATAGTTTATCCTTATTTGCGTCCAAAAATATACAGTATAACCCCATCAGTTTCCCGTTGGTTTTTCTTACTGCGCATTTGTGAAACGACGCAGTTTCTTCGAGAACGCGGTTCTACTGTATCTTTTTAGTCAAAAATTAATTTTTACTATATTTTAAATACAAATAACGTGCTCATTTATTTCAATATGAAAAAGTTTTTGCTGTATTTTATATATAAAAAATTTTATAAACAATTATTATCTACTATATTTTCAACATAAAGTAGGTGCTCATTTATTTTCACACAACTGAGGTTCTTCTGTATGTTATATACGAAAGAGGCTTTACTGTATTTTTGAGACAAAATGAGGTTCTATTATATTTAAAATACAAATAAGGTTCTTTTGTATTTTATATATGAAAGAGGTTCTACTGTATTTCACGACACGAATGAGGTCCTACTGTATTTTTTGACAAAAATGATTTTCAACTATATTTTTAAAGAAATAAGGTGCTACTGTATTTTAGATACGAATAAGATTACACTTTATTTTTGGAATAAAATTATTATCTACTATATTTTTAACAAAAATTAGGTGCTCATTTACTTTAACACAATCGAGGTTCTACTGTATTTTATATACGGAGTGGCCTATACTGTATTTTTGAGACAAATGAGGTTCTACTGTATTTTTTGGACAAAAATTATTTCTACTATATTTTCTTCAAAAATTAGGTGCTTATTTATTTTAACCCAACCGAGGTTCTTCTCTATTTTACATACGAAAGAGGCTTTACTGTATTTTACGACTCGAATGAGGTCCTACAGTATTTTTTGACAAAAATGATTTTCAACTATATTTTTAATACAAATAAGGTGCTACTGTATTTTAGATACGAATGAGATTACACTTTATTTTTTGACAAGAAATATTTTCTACTATATTTTAAAAAAAATTAGGTGTTTATTTACTTTAACAGAACTGAGGTTCTTCTGTATTTTACACAAGAAAGAGGATTTACTGTATTTTTGAGACAAATGAAGTTCTATTATATTTTTTAAACAAAAATTTATATCTACTATATTGAAGATACAAATAAAAGGTACTTCTGTATTTTATGTATGAAACAGGCTCTACTGTATTTTACGACACGAATAAGGTCCTACTGTATTTTTTGACAAAAATACTTTTCAACTACATTTTTAATACAAATAAGGTGCTACTGTATTTTAGATACGAATGAGATTCCACTTTATTTTTGCCAAAGAATTACTATCTACTATATTTTTAACAAAAATTAGGTGCTCATGTATTTTACCACAACTGAGGTTCTTCTATATTTTATATAAGAAAGAGGCTTTACTGTATTTTTGAAACAAATGAGGTTCTATTATATTTTTTAAACAAAAATTTATATCTACTATATTGAAGATGCAAATAAAAGGTACTTCTGTATTTTATATATGAAACAGGCTCTACTGTATTTTACGACACGAATAAGGTCCTACTGTATTTTTTGACAAAAATACTTTTCAACTACATTTTTAATACAAATAAGGTGCTACTGTATTTTAGATACGAATGAGATTCCACTTTATTTTTGCCAAAGAATTACTATCTACTATATTTTTAACAAAAATTAGGTGCTCATGTATTTTACCACAACTGAGGTTCTTCTATATTTTATATAAGAAAGAGGCTTTACTGTATTTTTGAAACAAATGAGGTTCTACTATATTTTTTGGAAAAAAAAATGAATTTCTAGTATATTTAAAATACAAATAAGGTGCTCATTTATTTTAACACAACTGAGGCTCTTCTGTATTTTACGATGCGAATGAGTTCCTAGTGTATTTTTGGACAAAAATGATTTTCAACTATATTTTGAATACAAATAAGGTGCTACTGTATTTTAGATACGAATAAGATTCCACTTTATTTTTGGAAAAGAATTATTATCTACTATATTTTATTCAAAAATTAGGTGCTCATTTATTTTAACACAATCGAGGTACTACTGTATTTTATATACGAAGGAGCCTATACTGTATTTTTTAGACAAATGAGTTTCTACTGTATTTTTGACAAGAATTATTTCCTACTATATTTAAAATACAAATAAGGTGCTCATTTATTTTAACACAACTGAGGCTCTTCTGTATTTTACGATACAAATGAGTTCCTTGTGTATTTTTTGACAAAAATGATTTTCAACTATATTTTGAATACAAATAAGGTTCTACTGTATTTTAGATACGAATAAGATTACACTTTATTTTTGGAATAGAATTATTATCTACTATACTTTTAACAAAAATTAGGTGCTCATTTACTTTAACACAATCGAGGTTCTACTGTATTTTATATACGGAGGAGCCTATACTGTATTTTTGAGACAAATGAGGTTCTACTGTATTTTTGGACAAAAATTATTTCTACTATATTTTCTTCAAAAATTAGGTGCTTATTTATTTTAACCCAACCGAGGTTCTTCTCTATTTTACATACGAAAGAGGCTTTACTGTATTTTACGACTCGAATGAGGTCCTACAGTATTTTTTGACAAAAATGATTTTAAACTATATTTTTAATACAAATAAGGTGCTACTGTATTTTAGATATGAATCCCTTTAGGTATGAAGTTCTACTACATTTAAAATACAAATTAGGCGCTCATTTATTTCAACACAACTGATATTCTACTGTATTTTATATACGAAAGAGGCTATACTGTATTTTTAATACAAATAAGGTGCTACTGTATTTTAGATACGAATGAGATTACACTTTATTTTTTGACAAGAAATATTTTCTACTATATTTTTAAAAAAATTAGGTGTTTATTTACTTTAACAGAACTGAGGTTCTTCTGTATTTTACATAAGAAAGAGGATTTACTGTATTTTTGAGACAAATGAAGTTCTACTGTATTTTTTGACAAGAATCATTGTCTTCTATATTTTCTTTAAAAATTAGGTGCTTATTTATTTTAACCCAACCGAGGTTCTACTGTATTTTATATATGAAAGAGGCTTTACTGTATTTCACGACACGAATGAGGCCTTACTGTATTTTTTGACAAAAATGATTTTCAAGTATATTTTTAATACAAATAACGTGCTACTGTATTTTAGATACGAATGAGATTCCACTTTATTTTTGAAAAGAATTATTATCTAATATATTTTCAACATAAAGTAGGTGCTCATTTCTTTTAACACAACTGAGGATCTTCTGTATTTTGTTTAGGACTGAGGCTTTATTGTATTTGCGAGACAAACATTAATTTCTACTATATTTAAAATACAAATAGGGTGCTTATTTATTTTATCACAATTAGGTTCTTCTGTATTTTATATACGAAAGAGGTTATACTGTATTTATGAGACAAATGAGGATCTACTATATTTTTTTGACGAGAATGATTTTCAACTATATTTGAAATACAAATAAGATGCTACTGTATTTTAGATACGAATGAGATTCCACTTTATTTTTGGAAAAGAATTATTATCTACTATACTTTCAACAAAAGGTAGGTGCTTATTTATTTTAACACAACTGAGGTTCTTCTGTATTTTACATACGAAAGAGGCTTTATTGTATTTTTTACGCAAATGAGGTTCTACTGTATTTTTTGACAAGAATTATTTTCTACTATGTTTGAAATACAAAAAAGGTGCTCATTTATTTTAACACAACTGAGGTTCTTTTGGATTTTACATACGAAAGAGGGTTTACTGTATTTTTTACACAAATGAGGTTCTACTGTATTTTTTGACAATAATTATTTTCTACTATATTTGTAATACAAATAAGTCGTTCATTTATTGTAACACAAATAAGGTTCTTCTGTATTGGATATATAAAAGAAGCTCTACTGTATTTTTTCAAAAAAAATGATTTTCAACTATATTTTTAATACAAATAAGGTGCTACTGTATTTTGGATACGAAAGAGATTCCACTTTATCTTTGGAAAAGAATTATTATCTACTATATCTTTAAAAAAAATTAGGTGCTCATGTATTTTACCACAACTGAGGTTCTTCTCGATTTTATATAAGAAAGAGGTTTTACTGTATTTTTTTAGACAAATGAGGTTCTACTATATTTTTTGCCAACAATTATTTTCTACTATATTTGAAATACAAATAAGGTGCTCATTTATTTTAACAAAACTGAGGTTCTTCTGTATTTTATATAAGAAAGAGACTCTACTGTATTTTACGACACGAATGAGGTCCTACTGTATTTTTTGACAAAAATGATTTTAAACTATATTTTTAATACAAATAAGGTGCTACTGTATTTTAGATACGAATGAGATTCCACTTTATTTTTGGAAAAAAATTATTATCTACTATACTTTCAACAAAAAGTAGGTTCTCATTTATTTTAACACAACTGAGGTTCTACTGTATTTAATATAAGAAAGAGGCTATACTGTATTTTTGAGACAAATAAGATTCTACTGTATTTTTTGGAAAAGAATGCGTTTCTAATTTTTTTTAACAAATGAGGTTCAACTCAATTTTAAGTACAGATGGTGCTACTGTATTTTACAGAAGAAATATCTCTTACTGTATTTTACTACTGTATTTTCTACACTACTGTGTTTTAAAAACAAATTCGGTGCTGCTTTATTTCAGGTATGAAGGGGATTCAACTGTTTTTAAATACGAAAGATTCTTTACCGTATTTACCGGTTCTAGTATATTTTTTGCAAAAATAATTTCTACTGTATTTCCAAGGCAAAGAATATGCTTCTATATTATCAACACAAATTAGGAGCTGCTGTATTTTATATACTGATGAAGTTCTACTGTATGTTTGTAAATAATGCCTTTCGACTAAATTTAAAAAATAAATGTGGTGCTATCACATTTTACACAGGGATAAACCTCTACTGTATTTTTATACAAAGGAGGTTCTATTGCGATTTTTAGCCAAAATGAGTTTCAACTATATTTTATACATAAATATGTTACTACTGTATTATAGAGACGAATGATGTTCTAGTGTATTTTTTAACAAGAATGATTAATTACTATATTTGAAAAACAAATAAAGTGCTACTGTATTTTAGACACGAATCACGATCTACTGTATTTCATATAAGAATTAGGTTCTACTTCATTTTTGAGGTTCTAGTGTATTTTAAGCACGAATAAGTAACTTCTGTATTTTGAGCACGAATGGGGTTCTAATGTACTGTATGCGTGAATGAGGTTCTTCGATATCTTGAGTAGAAATTCACTTATACTGTATATTAGGAATGAATGATATTCTATTAAGTTTTTGACAATAATGAGGGTTTACTGTACTTTAGATAATCATTATGTGCACGAAAAGTTTTCTACTGTAATTTTCTAGATACATAAATGAGGTCCTGCTGTATTTTAGGTAACAATAGCGTAGATACTAATCAGGTAATTTTGTGTTCTTTTAACGCAAATTCGGTTCCACTGTGCTTACATACATGAAAGGGGTTCTACTTATGGTTGGAAAAGAGTGAGGTTCTATTGTGTTTTTGTCTGAAAGGGGTTCTGCTGCTTTTTGTACATAAATCAGATTCTGCTATGTTTGAAGGGAAATGAGGTGCTATTGTAGTGTGGACAGGTGTGCGGTTTCTATTGTATTTTAAAAACGAATGAGGTTCTGATGTATTTTGGAAACAAGTTGGATCTACTGCATATTGAAAAGGAATAAAGCAATATTAAATATTTATTTATTTAAATTTAATAATGACAATATATGATAATCTATAATGATTAATATTTTAATTACTCATATTTACATATTAAGTATTTAGGTGACTGATGTCGTTCGGGTGTAATTTTGACTCGAATGAGGTTCAACTTTAGTGCATACACGGGTGGGGTTCTCCTGTGTTTCGAACACGAAGGAAGTTGTGAATTGCAACGCAGTTTAATATTTTAAATCTCTTTTGATTCTTTTCATTACTTATTTTTATTAGTTCTTCTTAAATTAATTTTTATACCAATTATAACTACAATAATTATCGTCAGTTTTTGATTGTTATTACCTAAAAATCTAAGAATATACGAGAATCTCAAAACTCTCTTGAACCTAAAAAGGGGATGAATTACCACCCCCTCGTCGCGCACGCGTTAGATTTCCCCCCGAATGTACTACCACCTCCCTCCCGGCAGGCGCAACCACTTTCTCCCTCCCCCTCCCACACTCGAGTCGCGCTTCGCCGCTGATAAGAGAGACTGAAAAGACAGTAAGCCGCAACGCGTGCGCGAGGTAGGTTCGCGCGCATGCGCACTTCTCGGTTCCGATACGACTGTGCACGGTGTCAACTACGAAAAGCAAAACGGTTCCAGTGAAAAATGCCGCTGTGATCACGACACGGCGGTACCGTGTCTGCGAGGGCAATCTCGCCTTGCCCTGTTCTCGACCTCGGTACTTCCGGTCCCGGAAACCAGGGGCGAAGGTCACCCAAAATCGAAGAAATTCATATCTGGGGCTTCTGGGCCTCCCGCCATCGGAGAGTGTCACTTGGATTATTTTCGAACGTTCTCGCCGACAGTTTTTTTTCGACTGGATTGGGAAATCGTCACTGGCACTGATTCGGTGAGTCTTTATTTTATTTTTATTTTCATCAGTACTGCATTTATTTGCCAACTTTATTATTGGGGCGCGAGGATAAAATGTATTTTTTTATATAAAAACTACTTTCTGTCATCTGTCACACATTTGATTTTAATTGTGACATTAGCAAATGATTTTGAATCAATTTTTTTTAGTAAAACCAAATTTTTATAAACTGTTTATTTATTTCTATTACTTCATTTCAACCAAGACTGGTTTTTCGTCTATAACTTGATTGCCCTTGGCCCTAGAAGTTTCAGATTATATTTTTATAATCCCCCAGACAATTTCCGATATTAAATCCTGGTCTCTAGACTTCAAGACTCAACTAGTTTAAATATAAAAAAAGAATCGAAAAGCTGTCAAAATAAAATCTGCTCATTTTATTTTGATTCTAACTTATATTTTATATATTGAGCTCATTGATTTTAATAATATAATCGCCGTTATTATTCATTCTCAGCTATTATTATTTATTATAAAATAATTTATGGGAGATTATTTTTACTACCACCTTATCGATTCCCTCGGATTTTACGCGACACGATTTGAGGCTGGTCAAGTGCGGGGGTCAACACGATATACAATATGTACCTCTTTTCCCCCGTATTATCGATTCTCGTTGTTCTCGTTTTATATACGATTTGAGTGACACGGTTGCGAAAAATTGACGTTTTGTTGACAGATGAATAAAAATTTACAACTGTATACTTAAGTGTGACTGGGGGGGGGGGCTATGTATGAGAATTTATAAGCATGTAGAAGCAGCTTAGTCAAGGTTAAGCACCGTTTCTTAGAACCCTTTTCGTTTCACAAATAAAAAAGAACCCCCTTTGCTTCAAGCACAAAGGAGAACCCCATTCTCACTAAAAGCACACTGGAATCCAACTTTTGCAGAAAATAAGTAGAATATATGGAACCCGAATCGCGTCTAACATAGAATAGAACCTCATTCGTTTCTGAAGTACAGTATAACCCCGCAATTTTACCGAAATTGAGCACAACATGCACTGTATTTAAAATACAGTAGAACTCCCTTCATATATAAAATACAGTAGAACCTCATTCGTCTCCAATGAGCAAAGTAAGACTCCGTGGAATTGGAAGATTAAAATAGAACCGTATTTACTGTTACATTAGAGCCGTATTATTGTCTACAAAAGAGTATAACCTAATTTGTTTTTGAAGTATCGTAGAACCTCCTTCATGCACAAAGCAAACTAGAGCCTCAGAGGTTTTTGCTCTTGTCTCAAAAATCGTCCAAAATCGTCTCCAAAATGAAGTAGAACCTTCATCACTTTATAATAGTACAGTAGAACCGCATTCGATTACAATATACAGTCTTGCCCAATTCGTGTCCAAAAATACATTATAACTTAACTCGTTTTCAAAATATTACTGCCTAAAATACATTATGAACTGATTTGCGTAGAAAACAGTAGAACCTCATTCTTCTTTAATATACAGTATGATTTGTGCTCAAAATATAAAAGATCCTCATTAATGCACAAAATACACCAAGACCTCATTAGTAACTTAAATGCAGTAGAACCTCATTCGGGGTAAAAACTAGAACCCCAGTTATACCTAAAATACAAAAATGTCAGTTCGTATCCAAAGTACAGTAGAACCTCCATGATATTAAAAATACTGTAGAACTGGTTGTAGCTCCATATAGCGTAGAACCTCATTTATGATTATAATGAAGTATGTATAACATAATTAGTCTCCCAAATACAATAGAATATATCTCTGAAATATAGTAGAACCCCATTGGTGAAAAAAACAGATCATCGGTTGTGTCTGGAATTTCATTCGTGTCCAGAATATAGTAGAACCTCCATCGTTTCTATCAAAAACAGTACAACGTTCGTTATATAAAACAATTTGGAACCCCGTCGTTTTAAATATACTGAAAATTTATTTCTGTTAAAAAGTACAGTAGATCATGTCTGGTGTTAAAAGTATACAGTAGAAACTCTTAAGTGTCCATGGTATATTACAATTAATAATTTATATGAGGTATTTGGTAAACCACCTTCCGTATTTCAGAGCGAATTAATTTTTTTTTCTGTATTAATGGACAGGAATGAGGTTCAATTGAACTCTTTGGACGCGATTAAGGTTCTACTGTATTTTGAACACAAATTAAGTACCTTCTGTATTTCGGAGGCGAATTTTTTTTTTATGTGGCCGTGGACACAAGTGAGGTTCTATTGAACTCTTTGGACACGCTGGAGGTTCTAATGTATTTTGAACATGAATTAGATTCTCCTGTATTTTGATCCCGTCTGAGGCTCTAGTTCGTTCTATGTACGAATGGGGTTCTACTGTATTTCAGAGATCAATTATTTTATATATTATGTTTGGACATGAATGAGATTAGAACCTCCATCGTGTCCAAACAGCCTACTATCACCTCACTTGTGTCCACGGCTAAATAAAAAAATATTCCTCTCCGAAATACAGAAAGTACCTAATTCGTGTTCAAAATACAGTAGAACCTTAATCATTCCCAAAGAGTTCAATAGAACCTCATTCGTGTCCATAAATACAGAAAAAATTAATTTCCTCTAAAATACAGAAGGTACCTAATTCATGTTAAAAATAAAGTAGAACCTACATCGTGTTCAAAGAGTTCAATAGAACCTCATTCGTGTCCATAAATACAGAAAAAACTAATTTTCTCTAACATACAGAAGGTACCTTATTCGCGTTCAAAATACAGTAGAACCTTAATCGTGTCCAAAGAGTTCAATAGAACCTCTTTCGTGGCCAAAAAGTTTAATAGAGCCTTATTCGTGTCCATAAATACAGAAAAAATTAATTATCTCTCAAATACAGAAGGTACCTAATTCGC
>JAAAKG020138821.1:10156-34908 GCA_010014905.2 Druon quercuslanigerum
ATACAGAAGGTACCTAATTCGCTTTCAAAATACAGTAGAACCTTAATCGTGTCCAAAGAGTTCAATAGAACCACATTCGTGTCCAATGAGTTTAATAGAACCTCATTCGTGTCCATAAATACAGAAAAAATTAATTTTCTCTCAAGTACAGAAGGTACCTAATTCGCTTTCAAAATACAGTAGAACCTTAATCGTGTCCAAAGAGGCCAATAGAACCTCTTTCGTGTCCAATGAGTTTAAAAGAACCTCATTCGTATCCATAAATACAGCAAAAAAATTAATTTTCTCTAAAATACAGTAGTTACCTAATTCGCGTTCAAAATACAGTAGAACCTTAATCGAGTCCAAAGAGTTCAATAGAACCTCATTTGTGTCGAAAGAGTTTAATAGAGCCTTATTCGTGCCCATAAATACAGAAAAAATTAATTTTCTCTCAAATACAGAAGGTACCTAATTCGCTTTCAAAATACAGCAGAACCTTAATCGTGTCCAAAGAGTTCAATAGAACCTCATTTGTGTCCATAAATACAGAAAAAATTAATTTTCTCTAAAATACAGAAGGTACCTAATTCATGTTAAAAATAAAGTAGAACCTACATCGTGTCGAAAGAGTTCAATAGAACCTCATTCGCGTCCATAAAATACAGTAGTATCTAAATATATAAAAAAATTTCACAACTTATCATTTTGAATAAAGTGGAAATTTGTATCCGTTAAAAAAGGACAGTAGAAGATTTCCAGTGCCCATGCCCTACTTTGTGTAAAATACAGAAAAAATATAGCGTACAAGAAAAACAAAATTAAACAAAATTGCTCCCACATTAGTTTGCTGAGTCTGTCAATGAAAAGTGAATGAAACACGTGCTTGGCGAGACGAGCAGCCAACTCAAAACGTCAATAATACTCGACCGAGGCGAGATTGGTCATTCCAATAAACAAGCTGATTTCTCACCTTCGTCAACAAAGAATCTCATTTCTAGAGTTAAATCGAGTAAGAGGAAAATATTGCTGATTCAACAAGATTCATTTCGACTACTCGAGTTTCTAGAATTAAAAAAAGGTCTTGCGAAATAGACCAATATTATTTTTGCATCTGTTTTATTTTTCCTGGGATGAGTCGTATAAATGTTATCATTGTGTAACTAATTGTTTCTTATCTCTTGAACGGAGGTAATGTGCCAGGAAATAAATTTAATTTTTGTCAAGGTAAATTTTCTTTCCAGAAGTGTAATAGAAAATTTGGTAATAAAATTACAATTGAGGGACCGGATTCTTTAACCGTCCATAAATTTATTTCGCCAAAGGACGTAGGACCCTGGAAACTTTTTAAATAAGTTGTGAAACTTATTTATTTTTTTATTTTTTTTTAAACTTAATTAAAATTCAAAATTTAATTTGATCAAAAATTTAATTGCACATCTTTTTTCTCGAAACAAGTTGTAGGTTTTTTGGTTTTTAGATAAAACCCGAAAACCCATGAAAGTTTTTGTTTAAAAAAAAAAGTAAAACCTTATTAAAAAATAATGCTTACAAAAATACTACTACTATTTCAACTATATAGTTAAATTTTTTAATATGAAAATTCACTTTTTCAACTGAAAATGTAACCGTTCTATTTTTTGGGGAACATTTAATTTGTTTAGTTGAAAATTATTTTTAAAATAGAAAATTAAACTATTATATTTTTTATTTCGTTGAAAATTTATCTACTTTGGTTGAACATATGAATGTTTGGTTGAAAATCCTTTTTTTATGGAATTGAAATGTTAAAATAAATTTTTTCAACTAAAAACATAACAATTCCATTTTTGGTAAAAAAATGATCTTTTTGAGTTGTAAATTCAACTATTCGGTTGTAAATTTAAGTATTTGGCTAAAAATTTATACTCTTTATTAGAAAATTAATGCTCTCGTTTGTAGATTAATTTCCACATTTAGAATTTTCTGTAGAAAATCAATTTCTTGTTAAAAATGTAACTGCAGAAAATTAATTTGCTTAAGTACAGGATTCAATTATTTTGTTCAAATTTGTCTTTTTTGGTAATATTTAACTATTTTTATTCAAAAATAAAACTTTTCAATTTATAAATTAAAAAAAAATGTTTTTATATTTTCCAAATATAAATATTTTCTTGTCAGAAATTTCTACTATTATCTTTTTCGTTGAAAATTCATCTATTTGGGGAAAAATTAAACAATTTGATAGAAAAATCCTCGTTTTTTATTGAAAATTAATTTTTTGCAATGAAAATGATCCATTCTATTTTTTTTAAATATTCTTGGTTAAAAATTTACCTGTTTTGTAGAAAGATATTATTTTAGGCTTAAAAACTTAACATTTTGGATGTGAAATTGTTGTATGAACTGAAAAGTGTTTTTGTTTGTTTGCGAAGAGTTTAACAAATGTTGATTTGACTCGATTCCATTTTTTTAGTATTTACCAGTTTTGCTAAAAATTCGATTTTTCGTATTAAATTCAACTGTTTTCAATTTTAAATTAAAACATTTTTTCGTTTAAATATCAGCTTTTACATTTATTGCAACAAATTAATCTTTTTGGTTACAAAAAGTTTTTTCTACTCAAAATTTAACTATATAATTTCTGATAGAAAAATGTATCTTTTTTTCTTGTGAATTCGATTATTTGGTTGAAGATATCTGTATTTCGTTAAAAATTCATATTTTTTGCCAAAATTACACATTTGATTAAAAATTCTTTTCTTTTTGTAGGTTGTTGTTGTTAAAAATGTAACTGATTGGACAGTTATCCGAGCAGTAATCTGTTCAATTGATGATCAAAGTATATTTTGTTCAAATTGTTTTTTTTTTTTGTTTAAAAATTCAACTCCTTTTTTTTAATTAAAAAAATTTTTTGTTGACTGATATTTTTACTAATTGATTAAAAATCAAGTGAAAATTGAATTCCTTTGTTAAAAATCCATAACTTTTTAGTCGAAAATTCAACTCTTTTACAGACAACTTGTATTTTAATTAAAAATTTTTTTTCAATTAGTCTGATGAAGATTGAAATCCAACTTTTTAGTTGAAAATGTATGTAAATGATCGAAAATTGATCTTTCTGGTAATAAATTTATATTTTTTGTTAAGAATTCATATTTGTTTGCAATTTTTTTTCCTTTGACTGAAAAATGTTTCTTCTTTAAAAATTTAATCCTACTTAAAAATGAATCTGTTTGATTTCAAAATTCCTATCATCCAGTTTAAAACCCGTCTTTTTTTATTCAATTCAACTATTTTTGATTTCAAATAAAAATCTTTCTATTAAGAAGATGTACTCCTAAAACTTAATTTAGAAACTCATTTCAAAAGTTTCCAGCCTTTCCAGATTTATTGATAGTCTAGTTATTTAATTTTCGAAAAAGAATGATGTATTATTGTTTATTAAAAACAGTTATTGAATTCAGGAACCTTTTTTCATGACAATTTCATTCTTATAAGAATTATTATCTTCTGGTATTATAAAATGTGTTGGTGGGAAATAGGGCGTGGGGTGGGGGTACCAAGGTATTGTCGACTGGAATACCGCATTGGCGTGCAACTGACTTGGTCCCGACAAGTACTGCATTCTACGATTCCAGTCTTGCTAAACTTTTAGATAATGGATTGTATCTTGAATTGTAAAAATTAATTTTTATTAAAATATCATTTTTACAATTCTGTAAATAAAATTAAGTATTTAGTTTGACAAATTTCCCTTTGTCTTTTTTCTACGAGTCAATTCGTTTTCGTTGTCAACTAAGAATGAATATTCAATCTATTTTTTCTATGATGCTTTGCAAATCTACAAAAATATTAATTATTTACACAATTTCGATTTGAAAATTTAGAGTTTGTCTTTATTTCTACGAGTCAATTTTTTTCAGGGTCAACTAAGATTGACTATTCTATTATTTCTTTCTTTAATGCTTTGCAAATTTACCAGAATATTAATTATTTAATCAATTTAGATTAAAAATTAGGAGTTGTTCTTTTTTCTACAAGTCAATTTGAAGAATGACCATTCAATCCATTTTTTCTTTGAGGCTTTGCAAATTTAAAAGAATATGAATTATTTGAACAATTTCGATTGAACATTAAGAGTTTCGCCTTTTTTTTAGGAGTCAATTTGTTTTCTTTGTCAACTAAGAATGACTATTCAATTAATTTTTAATTTGATGCTTTGCACATTTACAAGAATATTAATTATTTAAATAATTTCGATTAAAAATTAAGAGTTTGTCTTTATTTCTACGAGTCTATTTGTTTCCGTACTCAACTAAAATTGACTATCAAATAAATTTTTTCTTTAATGCTTTGCAAATTACAAGAATATTAATTATTTAAACAATTTTGATTGAAAATTAAGAGTTTCTCTTTATTTCTACGAGTCAATTTGTTTACGTACTGAACTAAAATTGACTTTTGTCTTTGCTTCTTTTTATATTCACTGTACTATTAATTAATTAAACAATTTCGATTAAAAAGTAAGAGTTGTTCTTTTTTCTATAAGTCAATTTGTTTTCGGGGTAAACTAAGAATGACTATTCAATCAATTTTGTCTTAGATGCTTCGCAAAGATTCAAGAATATTAATATTTAAACAATTTAAATTAAAAATTAAAAGTTTTCCATTTTTCTACGAGTCAATTAGTTTTCGGTGTCAACTAAGAATGACTATTCAATCAATTTTTTTTTGATGCTTTGCAAAGTTTCAAAAATTTAAATTATTTAAATAATTTAGATTAAAAATTAAGAGTTTTTATTTTTTCTACGAGTCAATTAGTTTTCGGTGTTAACTAAGAATGACTATTCAATCAATTTTTTCTTTGATGCTTCGCAAATTTTTAAGAATATTAATTATTTAAACGATTTAGATTAAAAAATTTAAAGTATCTTTTTTTGACGAGTCAATTTGTTTTCGGTGTCAACTAAGAATGACTATTCAATTAATTTTTAATTTGATGCTTTGCACATTTACAAGAATATTAATTATTCAAACAATTTCGATTGAAAATTAAGAGTTTGTCTTTATTTCTACGAGCCAATCTGTTTACGTAGTCAACTAAAAATTACTTTTATCTTTGTTTCTTTGTATATTAACAAGTACTATTAATTATTTAAACAATTTAGATTAAAAAATTAAGAGTTTCTTTTTTCGACAAGTCAAGTATTTGCCAGGGTCAACTAAGATTGACTATTCTATTATTTTTTTCTTTGATGCTTTGCAAATTTACAAGAATATTAATTATTTAATCAATTTAGATGAAAAATTAAGAGTTTTTCTTTTTTCTAGAAGTCAATTTGTTTTCGGGGTCTACTAAGAATGACTATTCAATCCATTTTTTTTTTAGGCTTTGCAAATTTAAAAGAATATGAATTATTTGAACAATTTCGAGTTTCGCCTTTTTTTACGAGTCAATTTGTTTTCTTTGTCAACTAAGAATGACTATTCAATTAATTTTTTATTTGATGCTTTGCGCATTTACAAGAATATTAATTATTTAAACAATTTCGATTGAAAATTAAGAGTTTGTCTTTATTTCTAGGAGTCAATTAGTTAACGTACTCAAGTAAAATTGACTATTTAATACATTTTCTCTTTACTGCTTTGCAAATTTACAAGAATATTAATTCTTTAAATAATTCTGATTGAAAATTAAGAGTTTCTCTTTATTTCTACGAGTCAATTTCTTTACGTACTTAACTAAAATTGACTTTTGTCTTTGCTTCTTTTTATATTCACAAGTACTATTAATTAATTAAACAATTTCGATTAAAAAGTAAGAGTTGTTCTTTTTTCTATAAGTCAATTTGTTTTCGGGGTCAACTAAGAATTTCGGGGAAAACTAAGAAAAACTATTCAATCAATTTTGTCTTTGATGCTTCACAAATATTCAAGAATATTAATTATTTGAGCAATTTTTATTAAAAATTAAGATTTTTCTTTTTTCTACGGGTCAATTTGTTTTCGTTGTCAACTAAGAATGACTATTCAATCAGTTTTTTCTTTAAGGCTTTGCAAATTTACAAGAATGTGAATTATTTAAACAATTTAGATTAAAAATTAAGAGTTTGTCTTTTTTCTACGAGTCAACTTGTTTTCGGGGTTAACTAAGAATGACTATTCAATCAATTATGTCTTTGATGCTTTATAAATCTACAAGAATATTAATTATTTAAAGAATTTCGATTGAAAATTGAGAGTTGTTCTTTTTTTACGAGTCAATTTGTTTTCGGGATCATCTAAAAATGACTATTAAATAAATTTTTTCTTTAATGCTTTGCAAATTTACAAGAATATTAATTATTTAAACAATTTAGATTGAAAATTAAGAGTTTTTCTTTATTTCTACGAGTCAATTTGTTTACGTACTCAACTAAAATTGACTTTTGTCTTTGCTTCTTTGTATATTCACAAGCACTATTAATTAATTAAACAATTTAGATTAAAAAATTAAGAGTTTCTTTTTTCTACGAGTCAATTTGTTTTCGTTGTCAACTATGAATGACTATTCAATCAATTTTATCTTTGTTGCTTTGCACATTTACAAGAATATTAATTATTTAAAATTTAAGAAAACTTAATTAGGTTAAAATCTAAATAAAACATGCTATTTAACTTCTAATCATCAACCTAACAATAAAAAAATGTTCAAATTGCAATCAGAAAAAAATCCCTGTTAAAAACAACAATTTCAGACAAAAATAAAAAAGAAGAATGAAATTTTTGAAATTGTCTGAAATTTTTGTTTTTAACAGGGATTTTTTTCAGATTGCAATTGGAACATTTTTTTTATTGTTTTTTGTGGTCCAACTTTGGTCGTAGGATTCTTGTTTTTTACAGGAATCGTCATTAATTATTTAAACAATTCGATCAAAAATTAAGAGTTTCGCCTTTTTTCCATGAGTCAATTTGTTTTCGCTGTCAACTAAGAATGTTTATACGGTGACTGTTTTCTATGTTGCTTTGTAAATATACAAGAACTATTAATTTTTTAAACAATTTAGATAAAATTATTAAGATTTTGGTATTTTTCTATGAATAAGCTCACTTTTTGACTGAAATAACTACTAATAGCGTCCCGATGATTTTATTTCTATGGTACTTTGAAAATTTACAAGAATATTAATTATTTAAAGTATTTACATTAAACAATTAAGAGTTAGCGCTTTTTTCCACGATTAAAAAAATGTGTTTGCGGAGTCCACTAAGAATATCTATCCTATGTGTGTTCTATGTTGCTTTGTACATTGACAAGAACTATGAATTATTTAAACAATTTATATATTTAAAAATTATAATTTGGTCTTCCTTCTACGAATAAGATCAATTTCTTGATATAATTAACTAAGAATATCTTTCCGATAATTTTGTTCTATGATACTTTGAAAATTTACAATTATTAATTATGTGAACAATTTTTATCGAAATATTTAGAGCTTGGCTATTTCTCCAGAGAGAGGCACTAATTTGTCTACGGACTGAACTAAGAATATCTTTTCAATAATTTTTTTCTCTAATGCATTGCAAATTTACTACATTATTAATTATTGAAAGTTTTCCATTAAAAAGAAAGAGTTTGGTTTTCTTTCTACGAGTCAATTTGTTCACGGGGTCTACTTTCAATGTTTATCCGATGAGTCTTTTCTACGTTGCTTTGTAAATTTACAAAAACTTTTAATTATTTAAGCAATTGAGATTAAAAAATTAAGTCGTTGACCTATTTTCTACGAGTCAATTTGTTTACGGAGTCCACTAAATCCGCTAAGAATGTTTTATATTTTGAACCATTTGAACATTTTAAACAAATTTATTTTTATAGGAAAATATATGCACTAAATATTTAATGAGAATTAAAAAAGAATTAAAAATGTACAATAGTAAAAATTTCATTTTGAATAATTTCAGGTTTTCTTCTTAATTTCTTCCAGTAATTTAATAATCTCTTTAATTAAATATTTTGCTTCATTAATATTTTTGGTAGTATATTTTATTTTGTAATATATTTTTTCATATATTTTACTTTGTTTAATCACTTAGTCCAACCAATAACCAGTATTATCATTTTTCTTGAAAATTCGTTTCTAAAAATTTATTTATTTTTTTGATGTAAATTTAATTTTGGGTTAAAATTGATTTCTTTTAGTTCAAAAAAATTATCTATTTCGTATGAAATTTATAAAATTTGTCGAAAATTGAACTATGTGGTTCAAAATGTTTTTATTTTGTCGAAAATTTATTCTTTTTGAAAGAATATTATTCGCTTTTGGCAAACAATTTAATTTTTCGCTTGAAAGTTCATCATATTTTTCGTTGAAATTTAATTTTGTTATTGCTAAAACAGCAACTTTTTGATTAAACATGAATTAAAATGTTTAATTTTACATTTTCAAAAAATTCAAGAATTCAGTCTAAAGCAGAACTACTTTGTTGAATTTTTTTGTTTTTGATTCATAATTCAAGTTAAAAGTACATTTCTTTAGATGAAAATTCAAATATTTCCTTAATACATTGTTTTTTATGTTTAAAAATTGATCTATTTTAGTTGCGAATTAATTTATTTTTTTAAAAATTTGACTTTTTTAACAAAAATTAATTCTCTTGGTTACAAATTTAACTTTTTGGTTAAAAATTAATGTATTTTATTAAAAATTCGACTTTTTCGGAAGAAAATTAATTCTCTTGGTTCAAAATTGAACTACCTTGTGGAAAGTTCGTTTATTTTTTTAACTAAATTTTTAGTTGAGAATTTAACAATGTGGTTGAAAGTTTAACAATTTAGTTGAAAATTAGCTTTTTTATTGATTTAGTGCCTATAAAACAATAATTGATTTTTAAAACTGAACTGTATTTCGATCCTCTTCAAATATTGTTTTAGTCTAAAATATTATATTTTCTATCAATTGAAATTTTTTATTTATAATATTTTTGAAATGAAATCAAATATTTAAAACTAAACAATTTGAAACTGAATTTTTAGAATAACAGAAAAAACCTGGAATCGTTAACATTTCAGACTGCTAAATTTAAACTTTAAATGTTACAATTTTATTGGTTTCGTTTAAAAAGAAAATTATTTGTAAGTGAAAATGTGGAATTTTTATGTATAAATAACAATTGAAGAATTATTAATTTGAAACGACTTTAAATTTTTAAAATTCAACTTAAAAAGATTTGTGTATAAAAAAACGTTTGAATTTCACAATTCTAATTTTAAACGTAAGGGAAGCAGTTAGTTTTGGATTTTTTTTTGAAATTGGAAGAAGAACTTTTTTTATTTTTTACAATTTTATGCGGGAAAATTTTGAATTTAAAACATTTTTATAATTTGTAAACGAGGAAAGTTTTGTTCTAATTTTCGTTCAATTGGCAGAAGGAAATTTACATTTTTTAGGGTTTTAACTACTTTAAAGGGAAGAAATTTTGGTTTCAAATATTTTAGAAATTGGAAGGATTATTTTTTAAACAATCTTATTGATTTGGAAGGTACCGTGAAAATTTTGATCGAACTCGGAAATAACCGAGAATTCTTTTCTCGATTAAAACGGCCACCTTGAATCTATTTGGAATTCCCGTAAAATCTTTATTAAATTCGAGTATCAAATATAATAAAACTGAAAACTCTGGAATTTCAAGGAATATCCAAATTCCGAGAAATTCCGCCTCAATTGTGTGAGAATTTTAAGATAATACCCATGATATTCCAAGGAATTTAAAAAGAAAATTTCGTGGAATTCTGCATTCGTAAAAATTCCACTCGAATTCCATGAATATTCCATAGAAATCCTTCTGAAATTCCATAAAACCTTAATATTTTCGTAGAATATTTTTAGTAATTTAGGTCCTGCTTTGATTTTTTAATTGAAAAGTCGACTGACCAAAAGTTTCTTTGTAGCTTGGAATCACGTTGAGACGATTTTACTTCGCAGGGCAGGAAGCTCAGTAAGGTATACCGGAAACGAGATCGAGAGAAAACCCTAACCGTGACGAGCTCGTGTCTTTGAAACCGTATAGCCACGAGACCAGAAATCTTTATTATTATTTAAAAATTTATATAATTAAGATGTTAGTTTATTTAAAATGAGACTCGTACTTAGTAGTGAAATATTCCAGCAATATTCCGAATTTTTCAGAATCAAAATTGTTTTTTGTTCTTTGTAATAAATGTTTAATATCTGGTAGCATTATTATAAATTTAAGAAATAAATATTAGTGACGAATTCTATGCGGAATATCATCTAGAATGTGAAATTCCTTCTGGAATGTCTAATGGAATGTGGAATGTCATTTATACTACTGAATATTACCTGGAATATCACTTAGAGTATGCACCTGAAAAAACCTGGAAAGGTTAGGGAATTTTTCCAGAACGTGATAATATATATTTTTTAATTGTTATGTGGAATTAATAACAATACTTTTTTATTTCTAGAAGTAGCTTTATATTACTAGATTTAATTCTTTGGTTGACTCTTGGTACTGTGGTACCTATTAATGGAATATTCCAGCAATACTCCCAATTTTTTTTGCAGCATTAAACATTTTCTTGCTCATTGTAACAAACGTTTATTATTTATTACCATTATTTTAATTTTAAAAAATAATAATAATTACGAATTCTATTTGGAATATCATCTACAATGTGAAATTCCATCTCGAATGTCTAGTGAAATATCACTTGGACTACTGAATATTACCTAAGTATTATCTAAATACGAGGGGCCATTCACTTTAAAATCAGATGAATCTTTGCTGACGATTGCACTTCCTTTCATATGAGATAATTTCGGATTTCATACTATTGCTTCTTGCTTGTAAGCTAAATGCGATTTCGATCGCGACATGTCATTAATTTCAATGAAGACTTTCTGAAAGTCCATTGTAAAACCTCGGCCGACCAGGGTGTTACACTGCGAGTGATGTGCGATATTGTTATTCGAAATCGGCAGTTTGTGAAACAGCAGGGCCGTCGCATCGATACTTATCGCACCATTTGCCAAAAAATGCTGACAATGTTATGAGTGTAATGTTTAAATTAAAAAGATATTTGTATTAAAAATTTTAACTATTTAAGTTAAGGATTTATCAGTTTAGTTTTTAAAAAGAACCTTCCTTTTGCTGAAAATTATACAAATTGGTTAAAAGTTAAATTTTTTTTTAAAGTTCGTTATTTCATTTTTTGGTTTTGTTTTTTTTTTGCTGAAAAATAACTTGTCTAACTATAAATTTATAATCATGCAATATTTAACATAAAATTCCAATATTCTGTGATTTACTTCCTTACTTATCTAAATTTATTTTTGAAAATATTTTATTACGATTCGTGAATTGTTGTGGTTATAATTAAATGTTTTATTTACTTTATTATTTTGTGCGTGGGAAAAAATAAATAATTACTCTAGTACGTAAAAGGATTATCGAATTTCGATTAATAAAACTCTGCGCTCGTTGTCGTATGGTAAGACTTCCGCCCACGGTAAATCGAAAGGAATAATTTATTTCGCATGTGGTCTGATTATTATAATGTTATTAATTTTATAATATTGTTAATTAAAAATGATATAAGTTTTTATTTGTTTAAATTATATTATATTAGGATTTTTTTAATCAATGAAAAATTTCGTGTTTTGAATATGGATCTCCACATGGAATTCAGAATATCGAATGAGATTCCAAGTGGAATAATTTTAGAATTTAGTGTGACATTCCAATTGGAATATCTTTAAAAAGTATAGTGATATTCCAAGCGCAATATGTTTAGAATTTATCGTGAAATTCCGAATGAGATATCTTTAAAAGTAGCGTGCCATTTCAAATGGAATATCTTTATAATTCAGCGTGCTATTCCAAGTGAAATGCGTGACATAACAATTGAAATATCATCTGGAATATCCCTTTAAATATCGCATGAAATTCCAATTATTATATTTGTTGAAATATCATATGACATTCCAAGAGGCATATTTATTGGAATATGATGACATTTCAAACAAAATATCTTTTAAATATAGCATGAGATTCCGATTAAAGTTTTTTTTGGAATATTGCATTAAATTACGGCTGATATGTTCCATGGAATATCATATGAAATTTCACTTGGAATATCTGTTAGAATATCATATGACATTACAAGTGGAATATCTTCTGGAATATCATATGACATTACAAGTGGAATATCTTCTGGAATATCCTATAATATTCCAAATGAAATATCTCTTGGAATATCGTATGAAATTTTTTTTGAAATATCTTTAAAAATTTCAATTGGAATATTTCATGATATTTCAAGTGGGACATTTCTGATGAAATATCTTTAAAATATAGCATGACCTTTGAGTGGAATATGTTTGGAATATCCGGTTACATTCAAAGTTGAATTTCTTATGGCATTGCTAGTGGAATATCTTCCGGAATATCCAATAAAATTCCAATTGGAATATATCTTGGAATATTTCATGACATTTCAAGTGGGATATTTGTTGGAAAATCATATGGCATTTCTGTTGAAATATCTTTAAAATATAGCATGTTCTTTGAGTGGAATATGTTTGGAATATCCGGTTACATTCCAAGTTGAATATCTTATGGCATTGCACGTGGAATATCTTCCGGAATATTTTATAAAATTCCAAGTGGAATATCAATGGAAATATAGCTTGAAATTCTAAGTGGGATATATTTTGGAACACTGTATAAAATTCATAGTGGAATATCTTTTGAAATGAGGAATGATCTTTTGAAATGAGGAATGATCTTTTGGAATATCCTGTGTTTTTTAAGTGGAATATATTCAGGAATATGATATAACCTTTAAAATGCAATAACTTTGGAGTATCGTATAAAATCGCAAGTGGAATATTTGTCCGAGTATCATATGAAATTCCAAATAGAATATCTTTGAAGTATATCATAATATTCTAATTGGAATATCTTCAACATTGATTTTGACATTCCAGGTTGAATTTCTGTAAAATGTATCAAGATATTCTAAGTAAAATATCATTCGAATTTTATATGACATTACAATTTTAATATTTTTTGAAATACTGCATGAAGTTTTTATTGAAATGTCTTCTAGAATCTCTTATGACATTCAAAGTGGAATATCTTCTGTAATATATCATAATATTCCAATTGAAATATCTTTATAATTTATTATGACATTCCATGTTGAATTACTGTAAAATGTATCAAGATATTCCAAGTAAAATATCATTCGAATGTTATATGACATTCTAATTTTAATACTTTTTGTAATAACGTATGAACTTTTTATTGAAATTTCTTGCAGAAAATTATATGACATTCAAAGTGGAATATCTCATTGAATATCGAAATTCCAAGTTGAATATTTTTGTAATGCAATATGTTATTTAAGCTGAATATAATTTGAAAGAAGCATGACATTTCAAGTGGAATATCTTTGGATTGTATCACGATATCGCTAGTAACATATTATATACATTTTGTAATAGCATATGCAATTCTAAGCGAAATATATTTTAAAATATCCTATATATGATTACATGTAGAATATCTTTTGCGTGTAGAATGCCATTACAAGTGGAATATCTTATGAAATTTCTACATGAATATCTTTTGGAATATCTATTAGAATTCCAAATAAAATGTCTTACGGAATATCATATCACATTTCAGGCGGAATACCTTATGACATATCTTATGGAATTTCAAATTAAATATCTTGTGGAATATCATATAACATTCCAATTAGAATATCTCTTGGTACTCTTGGTCTTGATAATATGGTACTAAATTCTAAGTAAAATGTCTTACAGAATATCATATGATAACTCAGGTTAAATATATTCCGGAATGTACTTAAGTATTGCAAGTGGAATATCTTTTGGAATATCCTATAACATTCCAAGTGGAATATTTTCGGAATATAATATAACATACTAAGAGAAATATCTTTTGAGTGTAGAATGCCATTTCAAGTGGAATATCTTATGAAATTTCTGCATGAATATCGTTTGGAATATCGTTTAGAATTCCAAGTAAAATATCTTACGGAATATCATATCACATTTCAAGCGGAATATCTTATTAAATATCCTATGGAATTTCAAATTAAATATCTACTGGAATATCCTATAACATTTCAATTGGAATATCTCTTGGGTATATGTATAATATGGTACTAAATTCTAAGTAAAATGCCTTACAGAATATCATATATACAGAATATACAGAATATATTCTGGAATATCCTATAACATTCCAAGTGAAATATATTGTGGAATATGAAGTGAGAATACAATTGGAATATTTTTGGGATATATCATGACTCATGACATTCCTAGTGAGATATATTTGGAATGTATTACAAGTTGAAAATCTTTCAGAATATCTTATGAAATTTCAAGTTAATTGTCTTTTGGAATATCATATCATATTCCAAGTGGAATATATTTCGGAATATCATATCATATTCCAAGTGGAATATATTTCGGAATATCATAAGGCATTGCAGGTTCAATATCTCTTGAAATATCCTGTGGAATATTTTTGTGGAATTTTTTTTCGGAATATCATGTGGCATTCCAAGTAGAATATATTTTGGAATGTTTAATTAAAAAATCGATTTCCATCCTTGATAAATTTTTATTTATTTTGAATCTCTTCTGTGTGATAATTACCAACAAAAAATGTTATCTTTGAAAGAAAAGTTTCCCATATATTGCGTGCAGGATCCAGCACGTGGCGTATTTAATGGTAGACGATATAACGAGACGTGTGCACTCATTACTTACCCCGGTGATGTCGGTGGCCTTCATTGTCCCTCTGCACGTCCTATGAGCCATTTTCAATCCAGCAAGCGTGACAAAAGCCCTTCTTATTCCATGATTGAGGAATAGATTTTCATATAACAATATTCCTCCCATACATTTTTAATTAAATAAAAGTATTGCTTAAAGTTCAAAAATTATAAATCTTAAATTTTAAATTATGAAAACAATATCTGCAAACAATCGCTTTCGATAAGTAAAATTAGATAAAAATCTCTGAGAATTGAGGAAGATTTGCGCTTGTAATTAATATTGCTCGTTCACACTAAAATTATCAAATTATCTTAAAAATTATTGAAAAACATTATAAATATTTTTGACAGTTCTGTTAAAATTATTTTATATTTCGCTTGTGTTAGTTTTTCTCCCCAAAAATTAGCATTTTTGAACAAAAATCTTCATCAAGGTGTCCTACTTTGAACAATTTTAGGTTGAGGTAGCATTTTTTACCGTTTAGCGGTTTTTTAAACAAAAATCATAAGATTCGAAAGGTTTATAGTTTTTAAACAAAATGGAAATTTTTATTAAAAAATCATTCATATTTTAAAAATATTCATAATTTTTTCAATAATTCTTAGTTACGTGAGCGTTTTACCTAAATAAATTGGTATTTTTAAATGGAAGTTATTATAATTTAAACAATATTTAGAATCGTAAAACAATTTAGGATTGTAATAGTGATTTTCGCTGGCTATAAAAATTTGTTATTTGAAGATCATTAGATTTTTTAAACATTCATGATTTTTTTAACAGTTTTAGCGTTTTACTTTTTTTTAGCGTTTTTAGTTTTACTTTAGTGTTTTACACCGCCAAAATTTTTATTTTGAAACAAATTATTATTGTTTGAACAAGATGAAGAATATTGTAACATTTTTAGATTATGTCATTGTTTTTCGCCGAGAATTGAAATTTTTTTGGTAAAAAATAGTTCTATTTTAAAGACATTCATATTTTTTAAACAATTTTAGGTTAAGTTGTAAATTTTACATCAAAAATTGGTATTTTTAAAGAAAAATATTTTTTTCATGAACATGATTTATATTTTTTAATAATTTTTAATTATGCTATTGTTATTCGTCGGAAATTGATATTTTTAATTTAAACAACAAAATTAGATGTTACAGAAAATTCACATGTCGTAATTTTTAGTCAGTGTTTTTTAAAGCAATTTAAGGTTACGTTAGCTTTTTACACCGAAAATTGGCAATTTGAACAAAATATTTCAATTTAAACAAGATTTAGAATCTTTTAACAATTTTGGATTATGAGCGCGTTTTTCGCCGGAAATTGAAGTTTTTATTAAAAAGTGATGAGACTTGTAAAAATATTCATAACTTTTTTTAGCAATTTATGTTAAAATATCTTTTTTATCGAAAAAATTTATTTTTGAAACTATAATTATTATAATTCAAGCTAGATTTAAATTTTTAATAATTTTGGATTATGTTAGTGTTTTTCGCCGGAAATTGAAATTTTTATTTTTAAAAATTAGTTTTTTAAAAGCATTCATAATTTTGAACAATTTTAGGCTACTTTAGACTTTTACACAAAAAATTGGTTCTGTTATTATAATTTGAACAAGATTTTAAATCTTTTATTACTTATGGACTATTTTCGTTACATTTTTTAAAACATTCAAATTTTTAAAACAATTTTAGATTACAATAGCCTTTTATCCCAAAAAAATTGTTATTTTCAACATAAGATGATTATAATTTGAACAAGATTTTGAATATTTTAATAATTTGTAATAAAAAATAATTGGTTTTTAAAAACATTCATAATTTTTTAACATTTTTACGTTACGTTAGCGCTTTATCCTAAAAATTGGTATTTTTAAACGAAAATTATTATAATTTAAACAAGATTTTAAATCTTCTAATAATTGTTTTTAGCTGCTAATTAAAGTTTTTAACAAAAAATCAGTCCTTTTTTAAAAACTTTCCCAGTGGGCAAAAAAAATAGGGATGTCCTAGAGACGTCTTTGGGACATCCCTAAGACGTCTTTTATAATATGTTTTTGGACATTCTAGTGATGCTCTTAAGACGTCTAATGTCACTCTTTAGGACATCTTTAGGATATTGGACGTCTTAGAGACGTTGATTGGACTCACATGGGACGTCCTATGAACGTCCCAATGACGCACAGTGTATCTAAAAGCACTTTTTCTGGACAAAAGTCTGTCTGCAACTCAATTCTCAATGGATTTGGACGTTTTTTTATTTAACAATAAAATAAACAATATTGTTACACCAAAGTTTCAGATGTACCTTTTTTTAAGATCTGCGAATTGACTAAAGAAGAGCATCAGGCAGTGTAATTACTATCTAGCAATAGTTTTCAGTAGGTTAAAGTAAGAAAAAAAATTGTTTATAATGTTTTAAATAAATTAATGAACAAAAGCCATTTTTGGCGATTTGCAATTATTAGATGTTAGAAATTCCCAGTGTATTTATAGAATATGAAAGAAATATATGCCTAATTATGATCATTTAAAAATATCTGCTGCTTGGCAGCATTATTTAAACAATTTTTATAAACAAATACACAGTTTTCGTATGTCACAAAGAATAGGCCTCAATTTTTTGCAGAATCGACCATAAATGTTTTGCCAGTGAATCCTTGTTGTCATTTTTTTCAAATTAACAACAACTGGTAATTATTTAAATAATATTTATAAAAAAATTCACATTTTTAACATGATTTCACGAATAGGGCCAATTTTTTCTTGCGAAACCCACTAAAGATGTATCGTTAGTGATTCCTAGCTGTAATTTTGTTCAAATTGATAAAAAATATTAATTTTTTAAACGATTTTTTATAATTAAATGCACATTTTGCCCATTTTTCCAAGAATAGGCTCAATTTTTCATCTTTCTTCTGACGGTCATTTAAAAAAACAAACGTCAAAATCCATTAAAAATTGAGTTGTAGACAGACTTTTGTCCATAAAAAGTGCTTTTGGCTACACTGTGTGACTTTCTGGGAATTTTCATAGTTATTTGCCCCCTGAGTTCATAATTTTTTAACAATTTTAGTTTACGTTAGCATTTTACACACAAAAAATTGGTATTTTTAAATAAAAATTATTATAACTTGAACAAGATTTTGAGTCTTTTAATAATTTGGAATTATGTTAGTGTTTTTTGACGGAAATTAAAGTTTTTTATTATAAATAATTCGTTTTTTAAAAACATTCATAATTTTTTTAACAATTTTAGATTTTGTTAGCATTTAACACAAAAAACGTATATTTTAAAACAAAAATTATTATAATTTAAACAATATTTACAATCTTTAAAAAATTTAGATTATGCAAGTGTTTTCGCTGGAAATTATTGGTAATTTTAATAAAAATTTATTGTATTTCAAAGAATATTTACAATCTTTCAAGAATTTTAGATTATGTTAGTGTTTGTCGTCGGAAATTATTGGTATTTTTAATAAATATTGATTGGATTTTAAAGAATATTTACAATTCTTTAACAACTTTAGGTGGTTTTGTATTGTTTCAACTAAAATTTTTACTTTTCAACGAAAATCGTTAAATTTCAATCATATATGATTTTTGTTTCAAATATTAAAATGTACAAACTCATGTTGGCTCATGTTGAAAATAGAATTAGTTAAATTTTGAACTGTTCTAAATTTAACTCTTAAAATTAAACTGTTGAAAAATGATGAAAATTGAAGATTCCATAATTTTACATGAGAATTTAATAAGTAATTATTTATTAAAGTCTCATATTAAATTTATAATAATATTATGCACCTTCTGTCAAATCTAATGATTTTGCAATAAAAATGTAAACTTTTAACAAAAACCACTAACATCCAAAATATTGACATTTATAATAATTATTAAAATTAACGGTTAATTGAACTAAATAATAAACATTTATATTTCTTTTTAAAACTAGAAAATAATTTTAAGACGTTTATAAAATTAATATACCGTCACACTAAATCTTTATTTTCCCGGAAAACAATTTTTATTTCATGAATTTTTTAAAATTCTTATGCAGCCACCTTATATCTCGGCAGAAAGTTTTAAAATATTTTTAAAAATCGAAAAACAGATTTTCAATCGTTATGCAAAAATGATTTCCAAAAACCGGTAATTAAATAAAGAGGTAAAAGGTCAGTAAATAAAGAACCACCAAATTCTTAAAATATTTATAATAATTGATATGAATTGGTATAAAAATTGATGTAAATATCGAAATTGGTTAATTTTTTTTAATGAATCACTTTTTGTTTTTTGTTAAAACTAAAAATAGCATTTTTTATTTCCTCGAAAGTAAATTATTGTTTTATCTTTAAATGGTGATTTCGATTTTACAGAAGGCTATTTGGTTCTCCTGAAAAATTCCGATTTTGTTTTGTTTTCTAATAATAATTTACATATTTTCGATAACACTTTTACTCTATATCTCGTTAAAAATTAAAATTTTTTTAGTACAAAACTTTTTTGTCAACTATTTTGAAAGTAAAAAAAAAGTTTGCGATCCTTAGAAACAACTATAATAAATTTAAACTGTTTTCAAATGTTTTGATAGCCCTTTAATAAATTATTTTATGATTATTAATTCAAAATTCATGTTACCAATAATTTTCGTTTTTTTACAGAAAAAAACAGTTTACTTGCATATTTTTTACTCAATATTTCGTTAAAATAAAACAAATTCTAATAATTCTCATTTTTTTGTCAATTATTTTCAAAGTAAACCAAAAAGATTGCGATCTTTAAAAACAGTTGTAGTTAATTAAAATGTTTTTTTTTGTTTTCTTAATATTAATTGAAAATTCATATGTTATCAGTAATTGCTTTTTTTACAGAAAAAAAACAGTTTAACTGCAAAATTTTTCTTATAGTATAACACTTTCTTGTCAATTATTTTTAAAGTAAACAAAAAAGATTGTTATGTTTAAAAATAATTGTAAGAAACTAAAACTGGTTTTAAATTTTTTGATAGCACTTTAATAATTTTTTTTATTAATATTAATTTAAAAAGTTAAAAAATAATTAAATTAAAAATACTTACCATTCCACCCAGGAAAAAAAAAATCCATTCACTTTTTTTGAATCGGTTTCGAGTGCTTTTGAATTGCGTATCTGTCACTGGAATTCCAGATTGCCGCCGATTGGTTTTTTAAAGACTTTTAGTCGTTATAATTTTTTTGACCAACTTTATGCCGCAAAAGCCCTTACAACATGTAGGACTGAAATAGCCAAAGAAATCTTGTAGACTTGCGCATGATTTCTTTTAATCTTTCGATAATTTATAAATTTAAAAAATTGTGTGAAATATGGCAGCTTAACCTCAAAAAAGTCGATCTCATTCAAAAAGAAGGAAACCGATTCAGTTTTAACTTTCTGAATCTGCAAATGACAGATAAGCAATTCACAAAATCGTCTTTTCAATGGATTCTTTTTTCCTGGGCAAGAACAGAACCATCTTTCCCAAATATCGGATGCTCCGTAAGAATATCCTCATAACCGAAATGCTTTACACAAATTACATGACCTGCGTTTAGTTCACAATTAGCTCTCGAAATAGCTTTTTGCCAGATCATTATTATTTTATTGTCATTTGGTACGGTGTAAACTTGCACTTTTTCGGAGCAATTCGCGTAACCAGAATTGCATCAAAAAACAACACACTTATATCCCATTATTTTTGTTAATTATAAAACACCTTAATAAATTTTTAGTCTAAAAGCCTTAAAACTTAATTCTAAAGAAAAAAAAATTGAAAAAGTCCGTTTTTATAATTAAAAAAGTACAAAATCTCACATTTATAACACTTTCCCCATGCATTTGAATTTTTTTTGGCCTAAAAGTACAGTCAGCGCCACCCTCGGCCTTAGTCAACATATCCGTCACTTTCATTTCAGAGTACCACGAGGCTGATTGAAAGCCACTTACTTAACCTAAAATTCTGCACCAAAATTTAGTTTTTTTTCAGAATAATGATTTTGTACGGAAAATGATGATTTTTGATCGGAAACGCCAATAAAACCTAAAATTGTAGAAAAGTAGTGAAGTCTTCGAAGTCGAATTGAAAAAAAATTTAAATACCGACTTCCGGCGAAAAGGATTGACATAAATAAAATGTTCTAATGATTTTAAGTATATTGTCCAAATTTCGATTTAAAACGGAAATGTAATTTTAAACTAAAAAAATTAAAAAATTAATTATCTGATTTGAAATATATATGGTGTAAAAATGGTGTCTAAAATTAATATTTTCTTTATTTTTAATAACCATTATTGGTTATTTTAAACAAAAGTTATGACAGCAATTTTCATAAATTGTTAAAAACCTTATGCTTGTTTTTTTATTTTATTTATTTTTGACATTAAATACTAAGAAACCGACAAATGTTATATTATTATTTCTGCAAGATAAACTTTTTTTGCTTTTTTTGAGAACAGTAAAACTATTGTATATAGGTCTATAATAAGAAAGAAGCCATTGAAACTTGCGCAGGACTCAAATCGATATTCTGACACAGGAGCAATCAGCAAAGTAAGATTAAGTTTCAGGTGCCCTCTTAAATTTCCTGGACGCCTAGATTCAATTCTTCATCTAAATTCTTTAAATAAAAAATAAATAAAAAAAATGATTTTCAAAAATGCAGTGGGATTTAATTAAATATAAATTTAATAAGGAACGATTGAAAAATCCCGAAAAATAAAATTCCTGAATTGAAAAATTGAGGAATAATAAATGCCCGAACATTTTACAATAATACCGAAATTGAATAATTAAAGTTTTTAATAAATGTCATCTATTTATTAAATATACAATAAACAAATATTTTTAACGAAAAAATGATTTTTAATGTTTGAAGTTTCTTCAATTATTGTTTGAATTTAAAATAACAATGATTAAAAATATTTTATTTTTATAACAATGTTTAATTATTGTATTTTTAATAAACAAATAAAATTTATTTACAAAAATTGTATTGTTGAAATTCGGGAATTTTATCGTTCGGGAATTTTAAAATTCAGTAACATTATAAACAGTTTGAGAATTTTATTATTTAAGAGTTTTCCAACTCGAGAAGTTTATAGTGTTGGAAATTTTATTTTTCAGGATTTTTCAGTCCTCCCTTTAATAAAAATAAAAAATTATTCGAGTTTTATTGCAAAAGATAAATGTTAAGATTGGAATATTTCAAAATAAGTCGGAAAAGAATACTTGATGATGTAGCAGTAGTGGGGATATCGAAGGGGGATCTTTAGAGTAATTTAATAAGATTATTAATAATTATTATTATTAGTAATTATTATTAAATAATTTAATAAGATTTTCAAAGGTTTTGAGACAATAGATTTTTTTAATATTATGAAAAATATAAATTGATTCCTTATTTAAAAAACTGATGTTAAGAAATTTTTTTAAATATTTCAAATGGTTTCTAAAAATTTGGGAATTTAAGGAATTTTTTAGTTTTGAGAATTTTGAAAGTTTTCAAGAGAATATAAAATTTTGTTAAGATTTCCGGGAAAATTGTAACTGAATAGCAACTATTTTGGGGGAAGTTAATTTTATTATTAAAAATATACATTTTCAGGTCAAATAATAAAATATTTTTGTAGAAAATCCGTCTCTTTCGTGAAAAACATTTAATTTTTTTGTTTTGTTAAAAATACAACTTATTGAAAATTAATGTTTTTTGTAAAAAAAAACTCGTTTTTTTTAAAATCAACTCACTGTTTTTTATAAAAGATTAAAATATTTTTCTAGGAAAATTCGAGTACTTGGTTAAAAGATGAATTATTATATTTTTAATTTTTAATAAAAATAATTTTTGTTTAAAATATCAACGATTACATTTTCACTTTGAAATATACATATTTTTTTGTTGTTGAAAATTTAACTATCTGTTTTTAAGATTAACTTTTGTGATTAAATTATAATTTGTTATATTTAACATTTTCAAAACCCGTTTTGAATTTCCTTAAGAATTTTAGGACAATTGCATTTAATTAACATTAAAAACAAATGAAGATATAAAGGTCAAAACTAAATTGTTCGAAATTTTTATTTTGCATATTAAAATTTATTCTTCCCTTCAAATTATAATTAGCATAATATTTTTTCTGTTAAAAAATTAAACTTCGGTTGAATGTGTAACTATTTTTTTGGAAAACCGTCTCTTTGATTAAGGATTTAACAATCTAATTATGATAACAAAACTTAAGTTGATTTTTTATATTAATATGATTCAATTCGAAATATAGTTTAAAAGTTGCCTTTTTCAAACAAATTCCACGGTTTTTTAAAATCTAAAATTAGAATTTTTCGGGATTTAAATATCAAATAGTACATTTTTTGTGAAAAAGTCTTCTTTTTTAATGAAAATTCAAGCTCTTGGTGAAAAGTTGCACTACTTTATTGAAACGTAATTTTTTTGGTTGAACATTCAACTTTTTAGTGAAAAATTAAACTTTTTGGTAAAGAAAAACTTCTTGGTAGGAAAGTCATGTATTTGGTTGCAAAATCAAAAATTGGGTGGAAATTAATTTTAATGTTGCAAATTCATATTTTCGGGTAAAAATTAAAATTTTGTAGAATATTTGTTTTTTTTTAATATATTTATTATTTTCTGGTTAAAATACAACACGTTAAAAATTTTGTTGTTATTGAGGATTGAACTATTTTGTTGCAAATTCGACTTTTTTTAGACAGAAAATTAATCTCCTTGTTTGAAAATTCATTTTTTTGGTTATGGAAAATTATTATGTTTTTTTTAATTAATACCACAGTTTTTACTTTAAAATTAAATTATTTTTATTCGTATAAAAGAGACCTTCTTTGTAGAAAAATCATGCATTTGGTTGAGAATTCAACTTTTTCGTTGAAAACAAATTTTAATGTTCAAAATTTACCTATATATTTTTTTGCTAAAGGATTGAACTATTTTGTTGAAAAATTGTCTTTTTTGGAAAAATTCATCTGTTTTTAATTAAAAATAAAAATATTTTTTGATTTTAAATATATAAACGATTATATTTTTTGTTTCGAATTATTTCGAAATATTTGGTTAAAGATTTGAATTGTCTCAAGAATTTTGGAACAGTTACATTTATATAAAATTAAAAATCAATTTACAAATAAACCTGAAAAGTAAATCGGTGTTCGCAAAATTTACTATAATTTTTATTATTATTTATTTATTTTTTATTTTTTACTTTTTGTGTCGCACGCGCGCACAGCGCGCGATTGATGGTGCTCAAATAGTGTCAATAAAATAGAAGTGATCAAGGGGTGATTTGAGTAGAGGAGGTGGCACAAAAGAATTATATTGTATCAGGGGTATAGGAAATAGGGGTGATTTACCCTTAACTTCTTATCTCGTCTACCCTCCTAATACTCGATTCTCCGTCGAAATCGAACTGTCGAGAAATGCCAATAGTTCTCCCGTTTCAAATTTCCTCCTCATATCCGCCTACCATATATCACCCTATTTTAATTTAATCAATTTACATCTTCATATTAATTTTATTCAAATTAATTGAATGATTAAACTCTAATTTATTTTTAAAAAATATTATTTATTTGGAAAATTATAAATTTATACCTAGATATATTTAATTTAAATGTCCAATACTTTTTGATTTTTAATCAAGTCCCATTTTGATATTAATTATTTTTGAATTAATTAAATTAATAAATTCTAATTTATTTTTGGCGAATCTTAAATATTTAAAAAAATATAAATATATACCTATACTTCATTGAAATGTACTATACTATTCATTATTTAATTATTTCCCATTTTAATATTATTTTTAAATTAATTAAATGATTAAACTCTAATTTATTTGTAAACCAAATAAAATTTTTTTTTAAATGTAAATTTATATGTTCGATTTAAATGGTCCATACTTTTAGTTATTATCAAGTAAATGATTAATAAAA
>JAAAKG020138823.1:0-12532 GCA_010014905.2 Druon quercuslanigerum
GCATGAATATCTGGATGTTAGGTGGGACAATCTTACCCTTTGAACATCTACATTTAAACATCCATTTTTCTCCGTGCGAATATGAAGAACTGGTTTATCCACAGTTTTGTAAATCTAATTATTAAACAATACCCACTTGTTGCGCGAAAGTGAAGAATTAATCGAAACTTTCTAAGTGGCACAAAATGCACCAAACTTGTCCGTTTAGCCTTGTAACTTGGGTACAAAGTGGGTTAAAGTCTTGGCGGTAAAAAACGATTGGGATCTTTAAACGTAATTTTCTACCGCGATTATTTGTTTGAAAACGAGTAGCAATGCACTCGCGTCATACAATTTACCATGTTCGTACCACTGATGCCGCTTATGAATTAATTAGATAACGAGCAGCGACAATTAGAACTGGCGCACGGCCGGACGAAAACACCATCTGCTTCTCATCTCGATGAAAAAATGTGTAGCAAAGTCTCTTGATGATTCAGGAGCTCAAACAAGTGATTCAGCTCCCATGAAACAAAACACAATGGACATTCCACATTCTGACTATGAAGCTTTACCTAAATCAATCTAATCTCGACAAAACTACCAGATTTTAAATTACGACTTTATCCAGTAATAAAATATCTCTTAAGGTCAAATTACTATTCAGAGAACATTCATTTAATGAAAATAAAATCTTAGACTCATGGCTCTTTCTATAATTTATTGGCAATGACTAGTATTACGGAATTGTCCCTGAAACGAACCGGCCAAGTATAGAACTAGGGCTAGTATTACTGAATTTTCCGTAACATTAACCCTTAATGTAAAATTACGTACCAGTAGGCAATTCCTAATTTATTACAATTAGCTCAAGCCTCAGCTACTCACAAAATCTTGATAAATACATCAATGATAAAATTGCTCTTGAAAAATGATCGATTGAGCACGTTCTTCAATTTCAACCTTGATGGAACCTTGAAAAAATCTAGAATTCAAATATTTTACTCTTAAATAATTAAGAAAAGAAGTGTAATTATGTAATTACTATCTCGAATGTTAAAAATGCCATTATCAACCTTCCATCTAAAAAGGGAAAATCAGAAAAAGAAGAGTTCCTCGTTCGCGTATTCGCAAAGAAATTTTTATTAAATTTCGCTCGAAATTGAAAAGCTATTATCAATATAAGTTATCGGACATCGTAACTCGTATGATAAGGGAATGGATAAACATTATAAAGATAAAGACACAAAGTGATTAGATCACGATTTTGATACAGTAAAGGATTTCGAGTTATTGAGGTGTTAGAAAAAAGTACCATATAAATTTTATTGCGAAAACCATAATTTATTTAATACCAAGTCCTCCTTGAAAAGTCCGATCTTTTGCAGTTCGACGGACTCTACAATTTGTAGAAAAGAACGAGTGATAAACTATGCTTTATGAAATTATCTATTGTTTCTCTATTGTTCCCTTGTCTGCAATCTACATTCGCTTCCTATTTATGTAATTTGTAATTGATTACTCATTTTTATCCATTTTCAGAAAAGGTTTGAATTTTTGCTGTTGGCGGCTTTGACAAAGAGTAATTTTTTAATTCTTGGTCAATGTTTTTATAATACTCTTCGTTACTTTTTAAGGAATCGATTCCACTTTTTTTTGTATTTTTCACATTTTCCTGCCTTCTGGGTATTTTAATTTAAGTGATAAAAATAAACAATAATTGAAAATGAGACTATTTGGATCAAATTTTCGATACCAATCGCCAGCATTTTTTGGATAATTGTACATTATTAATTTCAGGTTGAAAAGGTGTAAGTTACAGTATTTTAAATAATAATTAAATTGAATAATTTTTTACTTAACCCTGTTCAATTATTACTTTTTGTTTATCAAATCAAACAACTTAATAATTAAAGATTTTCAAGTTAATAGCATTTGAAATTTATCAATTTTTAATTATGTACTTCATGATTGACAAAATTTGCAATTTTATGCCTTATTATGTCGCCAGTCTTAAAATAAAAGCGTTTTTGGATGAAAGGGTTCACAATACAAAAGTGCCAGGCTGAATCTTTCAAAATTCGTTCATAATTTCATATTATAAATTGGAGAATTTTAATTTATGTTTATTTCAGTTGATAACCACAAATTTAAATCAATCAAAAGTTTTAGAATTTCGAATAAACGGCCTGCATTGAAATTGAACAACATATGAAAGTGACCGCCTTTAAATTGAATGATTCTATGTTGAACAATTTTATTATTCAAATATTATCTAGATAATTTCTCTTGAATGTTGTCTGGAATTATACAATTGGAAATTGGAAAACTTACTAATTATACCTTTTGATGTTAAAAAATTAGTAATAGAAGATTGAATTTAACATAATTGAAGATTGCCGAATTGAAATCGTATAAAATTAAATATTTTTTGCCACCTTTTTAATAAATTTGTCCACTTTCTTGATGTTAGAATGTCGCTTCTATAGTCATGTAATCCGTTAGACAATCTTGTAATTAACATCGTTTTTATCAGCTCGCTGTTTAATAAACTTATCGACTTATCTTTAAGAAGATAATTTTAATTGATGAAAACAAATTCAGGGTTTCATTTGAAATCAGGTTATTCAAATTTTGTTAAAACTAAAAGTCTGTGGCTATGTGTACAGAAATTTCGGTACGAATATCGAGACTTGGAAAAGAGAATATTTTATTAAAAATTTTGCTAAAAATAGGCGGATTTTTTCGGCACACATGAACACTGCCAAATTTGAATTATTGTTCTAGAACTACCAATTTAATAAACATTTGAATAATTTTGAGAAAACTCCTGTTACTGAGTTCATCAGCTTCAGGAGAAATATTGAAAATATCTATAAATCACCTTTCTCTGAAGTCCAATGTTTATTCTAATTTAAACTCACTTAGTGTAATGAAATGATATTGTGATTAAAGGAGGCGTTGGTTTCTGTGTTTGTTATCAACTCTCGTTTATTCAAATCGTGTGTATTTAACTTAAAAGTTGAAAGTGAAATATTCTCCTTATAAAAGTAATCGCAATGAAGGCCAAAAACTAAAAAAAAATGGAACTGCAATGAGATTATTGGGATACATTCATGTAATATCTCTATTTTTTACATTAAAATATATACTTTTAGAATTGTAAAAAAAGATAATGTACGTTTATGAAAAACCACTTTTAATCATAGATCTTCTCACTCAATAAAACACATTTTAGATATTTATTAATCTGCTCATTTTCTTTACTCTTTTTCAAAAGCTAGCCGAAACTGAAGGAATGAAGAGGTACATCCTAATCTTTTATCTTTTCTTAAAACCAATGAGAATGTTTAGAAAATGTTAGAAAAAACCACTCACGATCAAACATCTTCACACTAGAATCAATAGAAATGTCCTGAACAATTGTTCGTATTTCTAATTTTCTTTCTTCCTTTTCAGAAGCTACCCTGAACAGAAGTAATGAGAAGATAAGTCATAATCTTACATCTTCTTTCAAAACACATGAGAATTTTTCGAAAACGTCAGGCAGAACCACTCACGATCAAATATCGTCACACTAGATTCCATAGAAATTTCGTAAACAACTGTTTAGTCTTCTAATTTCTCTTTCGGTTTCTCAAAGGGCAGAAGTTGAGCTAATAGTAAAAAGGACAAATCGAGAACTGGAGTTGTTATTGACAAAAGTGGAGGCTATGAAGGAATGTAAATTGGGATCTAGGTGGAAGTGGAAATTGGTACATACCTTGTTCTTTGGCGGCATGATAAGGATCGAGGACTTCCGACCTGTGAACCCTAGGGAAGTCCTCCACAGGAAGGGGAATGACCACCAAACTGGACACTGTCCAGCTATTCAAAGGAACGAGCGATATTAAAATGCGGGCAGCTCGAACCGAGTTATCACTCACGGACGTGCCCACAGCACCATCCAATTCCCCACTACCAGCAATACAACGCATCTGATGTGAGTTTAATTTCCCTTCCCCTCGTGCAAGCTTATGGAAGTGTATGATGGAGTGTCGTCTTTCTTTTCTCTTTTTCTCACTCGGCTAATATAATGCTTGGGAGCATTACAGCAATAAGGATTAAGGTACAAAGTTCTAGCTTAGCTTGACACCAGTCACCAGATATGATAGATCCCACCTCAGAAGGAGTGAGGATGGCTAGAATTACATAGGTAGATAGACTCTTAATGTTAAAGGATTGACTTGATGGACACTGAAGAGTGGATCCTATAGTTGTGATACGTTGGAATTGGAAGCATCCACGAGTGAACTGAGTAAATCGAGTAAAACGCGTCAGAGATAAAGGAGTGTTCTTTTTTATTCGAATTGTCTTCAGTAGTTATTGTTAGACTGCTCCTTCTTTCATGAAACCGATCTTCACGTGCTGATCGTGTCAGCTTCTATCAATTGGGTCTAATTGTTTGAGATAATAGAGGAAGGCTTGGGAAAGTCGTTTGATGATCAGATAAACAGATTCTTCTCGAACATTGCTGAAAGAAAATTTTATTGCAGTGGTAAACTGCCCAGACGAAAAAATTATATATAGTTTATACGTGGTGAACAAAATTATATATCATATTTCCCACTAAATTTGTAATTTTCTTGTCTGGGCTTGTGGTACTTTATTTTGAATTCTTATCATTAGAGATATCAGGGTAAGGTTTTCGGAATCGGATTTTTGATGAGGGAAGCACATTTTACATTCAGAAACTCATATACAGTTCAGCTGAAAAAATGTGATGATGGATGTTAATGGTGACTTATTTTGTCGGGGAGCTTTTTGGATTATCATCAGGGAACGTCCATTAATTATGTAAGGATGATTTTTTTTAATTTCATACCACCTCCGCTGTATTGTAAGGATTCATAAAATTGTTGCCCGCTCCCCACTTCTTACTTTATATTTTACATTTTTTACTCAAACTATTAACATTATAATAATTATTTTCCTTGTAAACGTGCTTTGAAAGTATTTCTACAGATTTCAAGGAATTTCAATTTAAAGACTTAAAGACCTTAAATAAGATTTAAAGTAATTTCGTAGAATTTCCTAATATTATAAAGGACTTTAAGGGATTCCGAGGAATTTGTAAGGAATTTTGAAATATTTCCATATGGTTTCAAATTTTTTGAGGTTTTTCTAGGGATATTCGACAAGATTCTCAAGGATTTGAAAGATTTCAATTAATTTTAAAAGGATTTCAGAAATTTCAAGGGATCTCGTAGTGTTTCGAAATATGTATTTCATGGAAGTTCAAGAAATTTCAGTGATTTTCAAATATTTTAAGAGATTTATACGAACTTTAAAAATTGATAAGAGTTTTTGAAGGTTTCCAGCGATATAAAGAAATTAAAAAAATTGCATGGAAGCTCAAAGAATTTTAAAGGATTTTTACAGTTTTTAAAGGATTTCCAAGTAAATCAATAGTTGTTAAGGGATTTTAAAAGATTATGTACGATAGTCATGGAATTCAAAGGATTTCAAGGAATTTTCACATCATTTAAAAAATTAGAAGGGATTTACAAAATTTGCATAGGAATTCACTGGATTTCAAAAGATTGGAAAGGTTCCCAAGGATTTCACAAGATTTCTTTTTTTTAATACATGAAGAGAGGAAACTTGAGTAACAAACCCTTTTAACCCCCCAGTAAGTATTCGTAAGATTTTAATACCCCCTCCCACTAAAGTGAATGTGATTTTGTGACCGGGATTTTTAAATCGAATGTAGTAATATGCAAATTAAAAGTGGTTTCCTACATTTTATTACTCCTATTCTGAGTTGGAACAGGGAAATTTTGTGAGAAAAATCATAATTTTCACTTGGAACAATGAATTTTTGAAAAGAATTATATTTCTAAGTTATGAAATATAATTTCAGTAAAAAAAATATTTAAAGTATGGTGCAAGGTATGTCCATGAAGAAATATAATTTTTACTTTGGGATAGGAACTTTCATTTAAAAATTATAATTTTTAGATTTGGACATAAATAATCACAGTAAATAAAAACAATATTGTTAGCGCGGACCGTAAATGCCCTTAAAGAATCATAATTTTGACTTTTGGGCAGGAAATTTCGTAAAGAATGATAATTTTTACTTTAAGACGGGCAATTTTCTCATGGAATTTTTAACTTTCAGGCAATTTTCTAAAAGAGTTGTAATTTGCAATTTAGGTTCACTTTAAAATAGGAAATTTCGTTAAGAATTTTAATTTTTACTTCAGAGGGAGGAGAATGCTTAATCCTTTTACAAAATTCCTTCTTCTGAATTACAAAGCTTTGTAATCTTTAACAATCGTTTTGAATCATTAAACATTTGTAATCTCTATTTAAATTTAACGAGAAAAAATCGGGAATTGATCGAATCTTAGAGATTTTAAATAAGCGTATGGAATTCCATAGAACTAGCTTCCAAGATGGACCAAATTGTATTCAAAGGCATTTAAAAGAATACAATATATTACGAAAGAAATAACGTTAATTCAACGGAATTTAACTGAATTATAAGTGATTTCGATTCAATTCCAAGTCGATTCAACTCAATTAAAAATGAAATTTTAAACTTGAACAGAATTGATTTACTTGAATGAACAAGGATTAAAGTAAATGCAATTGAATTCATCACCCAACCTTTAAAATGATTGCTAAAAGTCGATACAAAAGATCCAATGTTAATTGTTGCCAATTTTACAGACGAAATTCAACACCAATCGTCTTTTAAAAAAAATTGTTTATTAAAAAAATGTTATCAATTTGGACTTTTACTGCTCTTAGCTTCAATCTGAGATGAATGCTCTAATTTTTATTCACTCCTAATTATAAAGAGCTAATTTTATTCCTGGAGTGATTCTGTACTATCTTTATTGGTTGGGTACTTTTTTAAATTTAGGAATCATATAATTGTTACTTTTGTAAAAAACTTTTTGTTATTAATTTTAATTTTAATTAACCCCAACTAAACTGAATTGTAAAGTATCTTTCAAGGAATAAGAATAGTCTTTGGTCATTATAAGATTGAATGAGAATTGCAGCTTTTAAATACCTAAATTGAATTTTTTCTAAGGCACAACTGGATTATAAGTAAGTTTGATTCATTTAAAATAATATACGTATATTTATTATAATTGAGTTCTGTGTAGAACTAGAGTAAATTCCGTTAAATTACAAATCAAATTGCGTGAATTTGGTTGAGAGGAATTATTTAAACTTTTTAAAGTCTTTTTTTAGGATTTTATGAAGATTTATATTTATTGATATTGTTTAATTTTGTTCTCATTCAATTTTAAATTTTATTTAAATTAGTTATATATTCCTTAATTGAATCCTTAATTGATCTCTGGCTAAAAAGATATTTCGAATTTTAGATGGTGTTTTAATAGATAAACTTTATTTGGCCCTTGCTGGTGTGAGGTTTACTTAAATTATGTAAATAGAGGAAAGGACTATTTTCTACAAGGTGACTTCATGAACAGATAGGCTGTTATCACGCCGTTGGTATGCCATCTGATAATGGTGGACTGACCCTCAATTAGAAATAGTTGATATTGCGAGTATTAAGCAGAAGCGATTGTTATAATTATAAGCGTATCAATTCCATTCTTTTGTTGAATATATCAGATTTGGAAAATAAGTCGAAAAAAGGTCAAATAAATTCGATGTTTCTTTGAGGTTGAAAATCTTCCAAGTGCGGTCTAACTCGTTTTTCTGATAGTTCAGCTGGTATTAATAAAAGTTCTTAATGAGGCAATTTGTTGACCAAATAAAATTAATTAGTAAAGGTAGAGGTATTCCTGTAGTTTCATTACAAAAATTAGTCAAAGTAGCCGCTGTACGCCCAACCCACCCATAATTATCCACTTCTCACTGCCACTACTTTCCATCCCTTCCCCTACTGTACCTTCCCTATCTTCCTCCTTCACTTCCCAAACTCTTCTCAATCTTAGTTCCCTACTTCCTCTCCCTTCCCGCGCCTTACTCCACGTACTTCCCATCAGCAAACTTTCCCTATTTTTCCTCATTTCACTTCTCCTTGCCTCTCCATGTTTTTCCTTTCCTCACTCATCATAATTCTCCTCTACTGCTTCCTATCACTTCCCCTTCCATCCCCTACTTTTCCTTATCACCCACACTTCCCCTACTCTCACTGTCCCTATCCTCAATCCCATTCCTTACTATCCCCCACCCCCACCTAAATCCCATTCCCTACTCACCCTTCAATTCACTTCTCCTCGTATGAATCCTCCTCTCTTCCATTGTTTCCCATTCAAAACATCACCTCTGAATAGTTTAAATAAAGCTCATGACGATATCGTCATAGATGCCCGAACCGTGTACATGAGAAAATAGATGCCCGACGAAGGGTTAATGACTTTTCCAAATTTTGAAATAAATGATTAGAATAATGTTGTAAAATCTGCTTTCTAGTCCAAAACTAAAACATCATTCAGGAGAATCCCAAAAAGTTCCCCGAAATAAAACCCAAAATAATTTAAAAAAATTAAAAATCCGTGAAAATCTTGTTCATAACTACGTAATTCACATTCTGTTAAAACTATGTATACTAAAGTATTCTGAGGTGCTAATTATAAACGCAATCGTGAAAATATTCGCAAATTTTATTTTTAAATTTAATTCGAAAAAACAGTTATCAAATTGCCTAAAATATCAATTATTGGTATTTTGTCGTGCTGTACAAGGGGTACAGGTGTAAGAGGACCTTCTCATTCCCTTTTCCAGCTTGAAAAATAACTATTTAACATTTTAAAAAGATTTTATATACATTTATAATTTATTTATGAAATAAAATCTTTGAACATATTATAATTTTAATGTTAATTATAGCAATTTTTAATTTGTGCTATTCTAAATTCTTTAGTATTTCATATTAATGCACTGTTAATGCACAATTGAGATTTAATATTAATAAATTTTTTTAATTATTCACATTTCTTTTAAAATAATATATTTCTTCCTATATTTTTTGGTTTTAAAATTTTATTTAAAAATATGTAATACATGTTTTTATCTTATTTTTGTGTTTTTGCAGAAAAATACAAATTCTTATTAAGTTCTTTAAATAAAAATTTAATTAGTCTATGTTTAGTTAATATTTTATCTTCTTTAGTTGCAAAATTGATCTTTTTGGTTGAAAATTTAACTCTTTTGTTAAAATTTACATTTTTTAATGAAACTGACAGTCCAATTCTTCTCTTATCTGAATTTAATATATCTATTTTTTTTATTATAATTTTATTTTATTACGTCTGATACGATCTTTTATTATATTATTAATAGTATTTATTACGTCTATTTTATAGTCAAAAAAATATTGATCGCTTTGCTTTCTGTCTGCGTGTTTTTATTTTTCCTTTAGAAATCAGAGGCGCAGCGAAATTATTTTTGGCGCGAAGGAAAAGTCGGAAGTAGTTCACAATCTGGCCGTAACAGAATATGATTTTGTCATCAGCCATTTAAATTCTGCATTTATAAATTTCCCTTAGAATATTTTCTAATCTAATTAAAACATTACGATTCGAAATACTTTTTAAAATTCCTATTTAGATTGTAATTCTCGTTCTAAAAGTTAAAGGTCCAATATACATGTAAATAGTAATCTTATGCCAAAAAAATCGACTTTCTTCCATAATCTCAGAACGCATGTTGTATAATGTGACTGTTTGAAAGACATTAACATAATTGATTTAGACAGAGGAGGATCTCGGAAGCCGAGTTTTCCATAAAAAAATAAAAATTTATGGTTGTCTGAGTAATCGATTATTTTTTAAGGAATAAGGTTTTAGTGTCTATGTCTAGTTGTAGTGCATAGAGAATGTAGAGTGAGCAAACATCGTTCAACGAGTATTGATCGCTTTGCATTCTGTCTGCGTGTTTCTGTTTTCCCTTTAGGAATCAGAGGCGCCGCGAAATTATTTTTGGCGCGAAGGAAAAGTCAGGAAAAGTTCGTTTCATTACAATGCGACCAACAAGAAGGAAGAACCTTGATCAAAACCTCGTTTACTATATAGACACCCTCCATTTTATTTCAGAAAAGATATTTGCTGATATTGCAGAACTTCTCTTTGAAAAATATATATTAAATTCGTATAAAAGAAGAATTGGACTGTCAGTTTTATTTTACAAAACAACAAATACGCGTATAACGCGTATTTCATGGTATCTGTTATACACTAACATAACCCAAAAAATTGTATTCAACTTTTCTTTAAATGGCCAATTTCCATTGAAAACATTAAAGTATTTTATTATTGTTGAAGCATTGTAAATATTCTTTGAAAGCTAATGATTCTTTATAAACAATTGCAGTTTTAAACGAAAAGTACTAACACAGTGTAACAAAATATTGTTTAGGACTGTAAATGTTCTTGTAAACCTAATGCTTTTTGTCTGACAAGAAGATAAATAAAATTTACGTTTTTTAAACTAAAAAATTATATACCCTCATATATACCCTCAATAAATCTCAGAATAGTCCATTGGATGACTATTCATTTTTCAAAACATTATTTCGATGGGTTTTGCGAAGAATAGGCTATCTTTTCGTGTCCGTTAAGACTGAATTTTCAACAGTTGAATTTAAACAGTTAAAAATTCAATAGAAAATGTTCTTTAATTTTAGCATTTTCAATATTTTGCAATCGTGAACAGTTGTATTCTACACTGCTAAAAATTAAGTTTTTTAATAATTTTAATGATTTTGGTTTCAAAATACCAGTTTCCGATGTAAAAAATATTCCAAGTTGTAAGTTTTTTTTTTCGACATTTAATGATTTTGATTAAATTAAACCGATTTCCTGTGAAAAATGTTAACGTAATCTTAAATTGTTCCAAAATTATAAATATTTTTTGAAATCTATATGAAAAACTCAAGTTTAGCCTACATTTATACACAAAATTTAAATATTTTTAAAAATCTAATTACTTTTGACTGGAAATACCGATTTCTGGTGTGAAAATCCAACATAACATAAAATTGTTATAAAGTTGTAAAACTTCTGAAAAATTTAATGATTTTGGAATAAAGATATTTAAAAGAACCATTGTATTTACATCTACGGAATTTTGTTTAAAAATACCAATTTCATATATGAAACACACCAACATAATCTAAAGGTGTAGCGAAATAGTAAATCTTCTTCGAAATCTAATATATTTCGTTTAAAATTTCGTTGTTTCTTCGTAAAACACTAATTGTAGTAAAAAACGCCAACAAAACCGAGAAACCTAAATTGTTGAAAAAATTTTATTCTTTAAAATGTAATAATTTTTAAAATAAAAATACCTATATTCGGTATACAATTATAACATATATACTAAAAACGTTGAAAACTGAGAACCTTGGTGATGATTTTTGTTTACGAATCCTAATTTCCGGTGAAGAAACTAACATAAATGATTAAACTAACATTTACGATTTTCTAATAAAATTCTCAAAAATACTAATTGTGAGCGAAAGACTATCATAAAAAAATGTAATCATATAATAATATAGTATTTTTAATAATTTATCAGATAATTAGAAAGTTTTAATTTAATCTTGGAAAACTTTTAAAAAGCACAAATGTTTCTGAATTCGCGTAAGGTCTCCTTTAATTGTTATATTTGAAAGGGATTATTTGTAAATTTAGCTTTCAAAGTATTAAATTTAATATATAAAAAAACTTAAAGCAATGAAAAGTCAAGCATTTTTTTAGCAAAAATTATTGCGAGATTTTCGATACATATCGTTATAAAACTTTTTCCATAGGATTTACATATGAATAAAGAAAAGATTATTTAGAATCTTTCAGAGAAAATTTTCAAATTTAGGAGAAAGCCATTCGGTGAAATTGTCGAGGAAATTTTCTACTTCCAATTACACACTAAAGCATTTAAAAGCCAACTAAAACGAATTTTGACTTTGATATGAATTATAAAGCCACGAATTAAGAAGTTTTAAGATTCAAAATAACTGTCATAAAATTATAAGAAATTTGCTACAGTAGGTTCATCCTTGATCTTGTTATTATCTCTTTCTTTAATTTAAAACTTAAATTGCAAACATTACGAAAGTGGACTCTAAAAAGCGATATTATTGTGCTATTTCCATTCAGCATTATATTTGATACACGGAAAACCTCGAAATGTCAGGGGTTTTTTGTGTTCACGGAAAGTCAGGGAAAAATCAGGAAGTTCTTTTGAGCGCACTTAAATTTATTTTAAAAATTGCAAGAAATAATTTAATAATGACCTTCTTTATGCGTAAGAGTAAATGTATACTTATTTGGGGGGGGGGGGGTGCACTTTCGAAAAATCGAATTTTTTGTCCTATCTTATTGTTAAACATTTCAAGAATATATTCCCAAAATTTTAAGTCGATTGCTGTGGGCTAGAATGAAAGTAGGAGTCAGAAGATTATTTATCATAGCATGTTACGCGCCAGTTGATAGTGATCTCAGAGAAGTAAAAGACGCCTTCTGGGACACTTTAAATGATACGATGAATATTTGCGATCATGGTAAAAGAATAATTC
>JAAAKG020138824.1:0-12532 GCA_010014905.2 Druon quercuslanigerum
GCGCACATTTTCTTATCTATTTATATTTTGACATAGGATGTTTTTACTATGAAGAAGACCCACATTGGGGTCGAAACATGAGTAAGGAGGGTTTTATTGAATAATTGACAACAGCAAATCTCTTTTGTTTTTTTATATGACCGCATGACCAAAAGAAGTTTTTCTGTGTGGAAATAACAAAGTTATAAATCTTTCCATTTCATTCAGTAGAAAATTATAAAACTACTAATAGGTTATTTCATTATTATTTCTTCTAATTCGTATTTAAAGAGTTGAATTCTAGTGACATTTTTCAAAAACCCCTCTAAACTTTAAATAACCCATGAGATATTTAAAAATTTATTACATTTTTTTCAAATAGTTTAAATCACTTGCAAGCTTTTTATTCTTTATTTATTTGAATGTCGTAGGTTCACAATTCCTAATTCTTTTATAATCATTTAAGATCTTTCAAATCTCCGCAAGTCTTTTGAAGTTTTGTTAAGTCCCTTGAAATTCCGTGAAACCCTTTGAAATACCTTAAAAACTTTTAATATCTCTATTAAAAGTTAAAATCAACATTTTTTTAAATTCTTTCGCAATCTTCTTAATACTATAAAATCCCTTGCAATTTTTACAATGCAGAAAGTTTGTCTTCGCTTAGCAGTCGAATGATAAACCCCTCAATTTAAGCCTGAGGTTTCACTAAATTTGAAATTTCGAATCGCCCTTTTCCAGGAGCAGTAACTCTCAGCCTTCCTTTGAGCCGTAGTTAAAATCCAGTACGTGATTTGAAAATGAGTAATGAGAAACGTGGTAAGAACTAAGAAGTTAAGAACAGGTATGCACTGTTTTCACAAAGACTGGCTCACTTGGCTGCAGTGATTGCGGATGCCGGGATGCGAGGATGCCACCGGGGTCAGTCCGCCCCTGGCAGAGGTGGAGGCGCGGACTCACGGCCTGGCTCCGAGTGAACAGGTAAGCAGCCCCGAGACAGGGAAGACAGCGAGCGGCACAGGTGAAATCTGGTATCTGGTCTCGCTGAAACGCGCGAGGGACAGGAGGATGCACACTTAAACACCCTTGCGTGTACGCTCGCGCGTTTTCGCCGTCGCCGCGCCGTGTGCGTTCTACCTTCATTCCACCTTCCTTCTCTCTTCTACACGTTCTATAGAATCCACCTGTCCCGGGCGTATCTCGCAGGAAACGCCTTTGCTTCCGCGCACAAAAAAATAAGAAAAAAATCCTTACTTTATGTGCACTGCAGTTTATTTTCAACAATGTAAAATAAACAGGAGCTGCTCACTTTGTTGGGAGCGAATGACATTCGTTTTGTATGAGATGAACGATTGAACGTTTCCAGGACAGATTTATCTACAAAATCAAGTGGGAACTTGTCAGTAGATCGAGAGGCTCCTTTCTACTTGAAGATTTCTATTATGGATATTGGCCGACATCTAGGGCAATCGTGGGCTCATTTGTGTGCTAAATTTAGAACCTTTATGTGACTGGTCATTGCACTTGGAATGTAAAAAAGAATTCGAAGGTCAAGTACTTCCGGTAGTTAGGCACCAATTTTTTTGCTAATTTCACTATTTCTTTACATTTCTTTAACAAATATTTTAAAACTTCTTCACTAATGTGCTATCAATTGTCCGAATGGCTGATTAGAGACTATCCAAAATTATAAATTTTGGAAGAGAATATGATGAGATTTTAACAAAACAGCTAGATTTTTAAGATTTTTAAATATATAAATCCTCAACTAAAGTCTATAAGACTTGTAAATTTTCATGCCAAAGAAATAAAATTGCTACAAAACAGTGGCATTTTCAACTCGGAAATACAATTTTTCAACAAAACATATAAATTTTTTACAAAATAGCTCAATTTTCTACCAAAAAATTCGAATATTTAACAAATTAAATAAATTTACAACAAAATTTTTTGAATAGTAGATGTGCTGTTAGTCCAGATTTTACTTGATTAATTTTTATTATAGTGAATTTTGTTCGCTTCTATAAAGTTTAAAATAAATAGTTGCATATTTAAAATAAAATGATAAGTTTTTTAACCAAAAATGATATAGTTATACTTGTATTGAGGAGGATTAATTTCCACTAAAAAAATAAATTTTCTACTAAATAGTTACATTTTGTACCAAATAGTTGAATTTTATACCAAATTGTTGAATTTTTAGGCCAAAAATTAATTTTCGAAACAAAAAGATGACGTTTTAGCAAAATGTATGAATTTCCAAATAAAAGTTATTTTTTCTACCAAACTGTTTAATTTTGGAGCCGAAAATATTAATTTTCCACAGAAAAATTTAATTTTTACCCCGAAAATGTGATTTTTCAGCGAAAAAGTTAATTTTCAAGAGTAACCGATCAATCTTTAATCAGAGAGTTGCAGGTGAACAAAAAAAGATTAAATTTCTACAGAAAGAGATTTTCGAAAGATCTTCAATATAAAAAAACTGCCCGCTTCCCGGAGCAAGTTTGAGCGCGCCTAGGGCGCGCGGATATTGATTTTGAAGCTTCGTGCCCGATAATAGAATACTTACCGCTACGCGCTCGTACATTTATTCTTTGTATTTGGAATCCTTGAACGAAACTTTATCAAAAAGATCTCTTTTAGATCACAGTATTTAAATGCACTCGTTTTTGACAGACGTCTATAAATATATATTGTCTGAACCACCTTAAAATAAATAAAAAACAACAATCTTTTTTCAGAAGTTTTTGTCTATCTCGCATTGTTATACTATGAATAGGATTTTTGTTTTCATATTATTTGCTATGGATAAAGCGAAATATCCTACAAGTCTTTTTTAATATTTTTTACGTATCTTGCGTCTTTTGGCATAATATTAGAATTTTCTGTGTATTACTTACAATGAAAAAAAATTACGTATCTCATTGGAAAATGGTTAAAAGACATATTGCAGGATTTTTCAAAAGCTCTAATTTCTCTTCAAGACTTTTTTTTCGTATTTTATGTCGTTTGGTTTTGAAATTTGAATGCAATGGTGTCAAATTTCGGGCCATTCTAATACTTCCTTAATAAGAAATGACGAGAATGTAATAAATTATTACAAAATTGTAGCTCTTTTTTCGGGTGGACAATTTTTGTTAAATCGTTTTTTTCGTAACTTTTGTCATTTTATTTCTAATGTTATTTTTCACGAATAAAACAAAAAGTGCTCGTCATTTCAAGACATGATTAATAACGAACTTCTAGATCTTTTTTAGGATCACAATTTTTCTTAATTCATCTTTTTTCGTATTCTGTATAGGTGGAGCAAAAAATGAAACTTGATTTTTCATTATTTTTTGTGCAATAAAAATGTGAATTTTCGATTTTCCGAGAAAATCCAAAAATGTGTTATGATAAGCTTATAGGGCTTTCAAAAAGCCATTTTTTTCTTCTCTTGACTTTTTTATTATCGTGCGTTGCGTTGTATGGCTTAAAATTTTGATTTTCGATTAATTTTTAATATTTTGAAAATGCTTTAACTCTGAGTATATTGTTTTTATCAAAAAAATTCAAAAGAGTAAATTGTTCGTATTTTTGAATAATATAAATATTCGTATATAGAATTTTCAAATTCAGAAAAAAGTGGTCTCAAAAATTTTCAAAATGCGTTTACTTTTAGAATTTTTATCCAAAATGGCTGATTAAAGAACTCGTGCTTTCCTTTAGGACCTAAAAAAATTTGCCAAAAATAGATATTATTTGTTCATTTTTTCGAGAGTTATCGTGTTTACGGACAGGCGGCCGGACGGCTGGACAGACAGACAGACAGACGCCATCGTAAAAACTTTATTTTCGGATTCAGGGGGTCTAGAAACGTAGAGATCCGTTGAAAAACCGTGTTGTCAAATTTCCGACAATTCTAATACTTTTTCAATCATAAATGATAAGAACGTAAAAATACGTTAGTCATTTGAGTGATATGAATTTCATTTAAATGATCCAAAATTATTGTACACTTTTAGTAAACATCAAGCCTCGGACTGATGCCACCATTTATATTTTCTAACTAACATATACGCTAACTTAATCATTAATTTTTCAAAAGATTTTAATATTTTGGAAATTTCAAATGATTAAGAATTTTAAGATAGTTTATGGATTTTAAAATATTTTGTGAAACTTTCAGAAATTTTACCAGACCTACGCGAATTTATAAAATTTCTAAGTACTTGCAAGATTTAAATAATTTAAATTTATTTCAATGGATTCCGAAAAAATTTCAAAATTTCAAATCGTTTTTAGGACTTTTAAAGAATGTCTAGAGAACTTTAGGGAGTGAATGAAATTTTAAGGAACTTCTAGGCATTTCATGAGATTTCGTGTGGTGTCTCAAAGGATTTCAAAGGTTCCGAAGAATTTTATGAGATATTAAAGAATTTCATAAGATCATACAATTTCAAATGACTTCGTAAAATTTTATATCTTAAAGATTTCGAAGATTTTAAGAAAATTTTACTTTATTCACGAAATTTCAAGGGATTTAAAGGCATTTTCAATAATTGAGGAATTCGTAGGATTACCAAAAAAAATTTAAAAAGATTTCATAAGATTGTAAGGAACTTTTATGGATTTGAAGATTTTACGGAAATTTTAAAGTTTTTCAAATTTCAGAGAATTTAAATAGAATTGAAGAGTTTTTAATAACTTTCAGTGGGATACAACAGATTTCAAAGATTTCAAGAGGCTTTGGCAGATTTTATGAGAATTGATGGGATTTTAGCGGACTTTAAAGATTTAAAATATTTCATCATTTCTTAATCAAATATTTCACAAGACGTAAAGGATTTTATAAATGTTAAGGGAATTTAAAAAGTTTTTAAAGAGTTTAGGGTAATGTAAAAAGTTCCAGGAAATTTACCGATAATTATTCTGGCGATTTTATGGAAGATGTATATCTCTAGCAAAAGTAAAACTCTCCACGCGAGCCCATTAGTATCCAATCTTTCGTTTATCGGGCGGCTCTCGCCCCTCTGATGCTCCTAATCACACAATTCTTATAGACTATTTTTCTCTACACTTTCCTGTCCATGCATACAACTTGATCTTTCTTCACGTCCATACATTTTCTCATTTTCGCATGTTCTTGTCTTTTTATGGCTTTTTATATCCTTGTTCTCACATGTCCATGCAATCTCAACAAATTTTTGTCACTCATGTCAAACTGTGTTTTCTCTATTCGACATTATTTGACAATCTTCTCATTACGGACCTTGTAGATTAACGTTTTACTTTCACAAACTTACATCACAAGAAAATTAGTTCCCAGTGCAATAAAAAGCAATCTCGGTAAATACTATTTAGTATAATGACTTCTCCAATACATGAAATACATGCTTAAACAAAAATATCAAATTAAGTTTATTCTTATTCTTTTCTTGGTAGTTCCAGGTATTGCTACCGTGCATCACAGGTGATTTTTACTTCTGGCAATGGCTCCTACATTGCCGATAAACTTCTTACCCTCGTTTACACGCCTGGCTATCTCTCCATCGATCTTTCCGTCAGTAGTAAATAAGTTTCCAAGATATACGTATTTATCAACTTGTTCTATCCATAGGCGATGTTGTATACTGTTTTCTTACCCCTTCCTTCAAACTTCGTAATTTTTGTTTTTTTACATTAATTTTCAAGCCTATGTTCTTTATGCTTATATACAGTTTAATCAACATTATTTGCAAGTCTTCAATTGAGGCAACCATAACAACCTTATCATCTGCAAAAGCTAACCCACGTACCCTCACTGTTTTCAGATCCACACCTTCTTCGTCAATCAATTAAAGGGTCCGTGGCCTAAACCTGTTAACTGGTATTTCAGAAATTTAACACGGCTAAGGAAAATTTATACCGCGGCCCTATGCTATAGATACCAAAACGCGATTTTGGAGAATACATAAAAAACTGAAAGGAGTTTTGCCGTTTTATTTGCGGTATATTAACTGCATACAAAAAATGTTCCGGAAAATACAAAAAAATCAGTTTCGTAAAAAATGTCAGTTAACAGGTTTAGACCACGGACCCTTCAGCTGTTTATTTTCCCTTCATATTGTTACCTGCATATATACGTGATACATTTTTCAGGGACGTTAATCCCCCCCCCCCGTAATGTTTTTTCCATTCTACTTCAAATGGAGAATGATACTCCCCCCCCCCCAACATATCACGTATTTTGTGAATGACCCCTAAGTGAACGAATCCCTTTTTTAGATGCTAGAAAGTTGTGGTTTTCTGCAATATTTAACTATTTGTCTATTATTCACTTGGAGAGACTTAATAAGTTCTTTGTGTTCTGAAATATTCAACTTTTTGTCTAATTTTACGCAGAATATGGTAATAGTTATTGGAATTTAATTAACACAATTGTTTAAAGAAATTATTATTGTTAAGAAATATCTTCTTTTATAGTAATGCTATAGATAGTTGCAGTTTTTTCTGAAAATTTCCGTTTTATGTCAACTTTTTACTTACTTAGTAAAGTAATAATTAATGAAAGTTAACAAACATAATTGTTCAAACAATGAATTACTGATTATAATTATATTTTCTTTAGATAATTGTTATAAAAATGCGATTTTTGATTAATTATTTAACATTTTGTCCACCTTGTACTTAGTGAGTTAATAATTAATACAAGCTAGGAGAAAATAATAAAAATTAATATTAATAGAAACAAAAGGGCTGTTTTTTATTATACCATTAATCTATTTCCTTCTCGGGGTAAGCCTGATTCACTCGGCGAGGAAGGGAGTAATGAGCGTTAATACTGCCTACACTAGCAGCCTCACCTTTGTTTAAGTTCTTAATTATAGCCCTAACCTCAGGGACACAGACTTTCTCAATTGGGTTTTCTAATTCGGGTTTTAAAACAGTTTTTTGTTTCCTTTAAAGTCGTTTTGCATTTTTTCTCTTGTTCTGTTTTGATTTTATATTTACGTTCCTTGTCTAGAAAAAAATTATTCACAAAAAAAGAAAGAAATTGTTTAAAATATGATTCTCTCTGATGTTTATTTATTATTTTTTCATAATTAAAAAAGAAAATATAATTATGAAGTATAATAAATTGTTTAAACAAGTATTTTCATTAACTTGCATTGATTATCACCTTATTAAGTAAAAAGTGGATTTGATTTCAACCAAAAATGTACTTGATATAATACAGATTCTTGATCATTAAAATATGTCTTTCTACATTATTGTTAATTTTATATGTAATATAACAAAAAATAATGTTTTATCTTAACTGGCTTTTGGTTATATTGCCAGAAAATTTTAGTGTTGAAAACATAATATTCGATACTGCTTTTTAAATTTATGAATAATATTTGTTACTCCTATCACTGGCAATATAATTTAAGGACAATTGAAATCAAAAATTATTTCTTGTTGACAAAAAACAATATCGTCTGACAAACTTTTTCATTACTATTTTCTCTGGCAATATAATTTAATAAAAACTTCATAAATATTTAAACAAAAAAGATCTCATTTTACCTGCAAATATCCAAATGTGCTTTCGTTTCTATAATTTTTAAATAAAGTTCACAAATAGATAAATACCCTTAATTCAAATATCGAAAAATCTTCTATAAATAAATAGTCCATAATGTTTAGTGTATGTTAATAGAATTTGTCAGTAATAATTATCATTTCAAGTGAACTAATTTATTTTCTATACACCGTTGCGCAATAAATCTACACCATTCCAAAAAATCTTTGTATCGTTTGAAAAAAAGCAAAAAGTAGAGTTTTCACGTGAAATGGATTCAAAACCTTTTGTTTATCCTTTTTAGGGAAAATATTGATATTTCTATTCCTAAATATTATAAATATTATACACCAAGTTCAATATGGCATAATTTTGGTAATTTTACAAATATTTAAAAATCATTCAAGCCCTAAATGTTTCTTATATTAAGTTCTATCAAATCACCGAGTTCCATAAAATTCAAAAGACCAATTGCAGATTCTGATATGCTTGACATGTACAGGCCCATTTAGAATTGGTTATAAAATGTTATAAAATTGGGCAAATTTCTAAACTAAGAATTATGAAATTGGTCAATATTCATAATCATCTCAACTTTTTCTTACCAAAAATTGCTTTTCTTGCAAATTAAATTCCTCACACAATAACCTACTTTTTTGTTCTCATTTAATATTTCTTATTTTGTTTCGACTTTCAACTTTTGAATACACTGAATTATTTTCTCTCAATCTCAATCCTGCCTGTAATTTCTATTGCCTAGAGTTAATCGTTTCTGATTTTTTTTACAATCAAGCTTAAATAATAACAAATACTATTTTTTTTGGTACAATCAAATAGATGAAAGTTAGAGTAACAAACTTACAATAGCGACTCGTTAGTGTCTCTTTTTACTTGAGATCTAGAAATTCTAACGACAGCTTCGAAATGATCAATTGCCCTTTCGACACTTCGCTTTCCCATTGTCAAATCTTGATAAGGAATATGAATCAGGACTCTTTCAATCAAAGATATTTCAAGTTTTTTATTCGGCAAAGGTTTCATAAAGGTTTCATTTTACTGTTACAGTTTTTACGTTGAATTCGAGGAACCACTGGATTCGTTTACACTCTCAAAAATCTGAAAATGGATTAAGGCTGTTGAATTTAGGAAAGTTTTTCCTGTTGAAAAAGCATAAGAGCTTAAGTCAGACTTGGTTAGGAAGATTTCTTTTGAACTGGTCCAAATATGATATGTGTAGGAATTAAAAAGGTTATAAAAATTCATGAGATATCCCAGATTAATTAATACAGATTTAGGATTATATACGGAATAATAAATCTGCCTTGTTCAATCAGAGAAAAAAGAACCGAAAAATTATTAAGACTGTTTCTGTTAATTGTGTATTATAGACTTATTTAATCTTTAAATCAAAAAGTTCTCACAGTGGAGCTCCCAAAAAAATTGTATGCTGCAGAAATGAAGCCTCTAATTGGCAAAAGCAACAGCATCTTTTTAGTTGCAGCACAAGTGATCATCCTCATGCCAGGTGTCATAACTCCAATACCCCACCTTCCCTCCTCCCAATTACCCTCAGAAAAAATCGGACTTTATATTCCCCCCTACTCCACCTGTCTCTTCTCTTTTTCCTTAAAGTGACCTCAGCATCTTTATCTCTCCTCATCATGACTCGTCCCCTTCCCCACAACTGGTGGTCCAATTTAGGCTTCTCTTCCCTGATAACTCGATTGTCATCGACCCTCAAGGCCCAGATGCCCAAACTCAAGAGTTTGAGACTCCTCCGGAATGGGGGAATACCGAGCCATCGTTCTTCCTGGCGACAGAACGAACCATTAATGTCACGTACCATACGTACCGTACGAATACGCAGGGTGCTCACATATCGGCGTACCAGCCTACCTCTGTACCGCCGAAGAAGCCGAGGGGGGCCCGGGAGGCTTAGAGGTGGACCAACACAGGCCCAATGTGGCCCATCCACAAGTCTCATCTTCGCCCATACACAGGTCCACGTGCTCGTAAGTGAACACCCCACATGCGCAGCAGTAATAAGAGAAAATAAGTAAAACCCTAAGGTACGGACCGGAGGGGGTATAGGGTGGTGGGCAGGGGGAGGTGAACCTGTTCCCGAGGGAGTTCCTTGACCCTCCGGGGGGCACTCTTGTGTGCTCCTTGCTTCGTTTCGAGACGAAGCCAGCGAAGTAGCCACCATGATGCCCAGCGGCCAAGTCGAGGCTCCTTGCGAGCGAGAGAGACGCTGGGCCAGAGGGTCAAGAGTGGGAACAAGTACGTGCATGTAAGTATACTGTAAGTCCAGTGTGTGTGAGGAATCGGGCATCACGGCTCAGCATCCCACCACTACTGTCCGTCCGTCCACCCGTGGACCCGGCGCGGCGCACTACCATCGGCGCACCGTGTTGGAGCCAGCGGGCCCCTCCGCTGCCACCACAGAAAGAATAGATAGCTGCTGCACTGTAGGTACCACCGCTCTTTACAGAACCTTTCAGCCGCGAAGAGACGCCGGGAAAACTAGATTCACCGTAAGCGGCGTTGCCAACTTTTCCGGAGCCAGAGAGTTACCGATTTCGCGGATCCAGGAGTCGAGATTAATCGGCGCATTGGGCCTTCAGCGTCATTGATAAATTGATGAAGTGAATGATTTTTGAGAGTAACGGGATTAATTAGAGGGTCAAGTGCAAAAAGCCGATGCCAGTCATAATGCCCGAGTTGATCCACCCATTGTTATGAAAGCGGAGTCTGAATAGTAATTGAGTTTTGCCGATCACGGTGGATTAAATTGATAGCTGGTAGGGATTATATGGGATGTGCAATTTGTAGGGGATTTGTCATCGAATTCGGCTGAGTTAGGTAGAATTGATTTATGAATGTATGGATGGAATATTCTATGCTTTAAGAAGGTACTTTCACCTCGTAATTATTCATTAGCCGATTGTTCTGTCAGAGGAGCCCTGTGGCATTGTGCCTTGGGGTGGAAAATTAGTTCAAGTGATTTGTTGCAGATGTAATCTCTTGGCCAATGGCCTACAATCTAATATGCTAAATACCTTCTACTGATATAAAAAAATATACAGTCCACTTTCCGAATAATGCCGGACATGGACTGGTAGGGGATTATTTTTCGTGTAACTCAACTTTCCCCACTTTTGGCACGTGGAAGCTCCATCGAATTCGCGTCCGCTCTTCCTGAATAGTGCCGCGCGTTAGTTTTCTTTTTTCCTCTCCGCTAGTCAGAAGTGTATACATTGATTCGGTAAGCATTTGATTAATTATTATATGATCTATAAAGTATTAATCCCGTAGTAATTGATTTATTATACATCTTTCGAAATATGACGTTTACTTAAATTCGAATCTTGTCGATTATTATTGAGCAATTTTAATGTTTTTAACACAATTTAAAATAAATTTTTAAATAATTTGTTAGGTAAGTGTCTGAGTAATCGTGACGGTCCCAGTATTCGTAAAACTTTGTTATAATTTGTATATATTGTTACAAAAATATAGTAAAAGGAATATTTAATTATGAAACTCGTTTATTTTTAGCCTTTTTTAACAGCAAATGGAAGTTGCAAGAAAGAAAAATAGTCTATCTTCGTACACGTATTTGAGTGGTACTATTCAGAAAGACTGTATTGAAATTCCGGCGCTCGAAGCGATAGCGCGACGGTGGGAGATGCGTTCGCGCGAGAATGAGGAGAAGCGACACTATTCAGAGCGGCATCAGAGTGCGGACTGTATTTAGATAGTGCGAATTAAATTAATATAGCTAAGATTTTATAAACAACCATTAAAATTTTCAGAACTTAAAAAATTAGTTAAAGTTAAAAATGTTACTCCATAGTTTTTATAAAAATTATTTTATATAAAATATGTTAAAATGTTAAGTAGGCTTGAAAGCTTTAGTCTCTTCGAAAAATAAAATTGATTGAAAATGTGTGATCTATTGGAAAAAACTTACGATTCATTAAAAACTGAATTGAGGTGGAAACAATAATTTTGCTTCGTGATCCAAGTTGAGTAGAATTAATCTTGACAAACTAAGGTGAATTTATATTTAAATTTTCAGTTAGTATTAAGGCCTAAATTAGCTTACTAATTCAAATTAATTAGATTTAAAAACTTAATTCATCTCTATGCTTAAAGTTAAATGTAGTTTCAATGAACATTAAAGCTTATGTGAGCTTCACAGGTAAATTTATTTTAAAAGCTTAATTACTATACCTGAAAATTAAAGTTTTTTTTATTTAAAAATATAGATAATTTTTGCTATAATTTGCAAGTCTCCCTAAAGAATACAAGTTGATCGTTTATTGTTGAGAGAAAGCATAAGTTTTAAAATCAAACTCAAGTTTGAGGTTAAAAAAAAGTTCTATTGTGATCCCACCGAAATCCCGGATAAAATCCCGCTAAATTACTGGGTATGAGAGAAATCAGTACTTAAGCATCATCTTTTCTGAAAATTTGTTTAAAAGTTCAAACAAGGAAAAAAATACTAGATAAGTTCCATTTTACTTTTATTCAAAATTTCTACAATTCCTCCTGGAATTTATGCTTTAAAAAGTTCCAAATTACTAAAAATCTTCAAAATATCTATGGTTTCACCAGGACTTTTCTATGAAAAAAGTGCTGGAAATGTCCGTTTTAATTTTTTTTTTTTTTTGAAAATGTTAAAAAGTCTTGAATAATTTTTGGGATAAGATTACTAGAATAGTTCTATATTATTATTCATAAATTTTACATGTGCTCATGGCAGTTCTGTTCCAAAAAGGTCTTAAATTACCCAAATATTTTCTAAAAAATCTGCTCGCTGCGCGGGCACATTCTCATCCCGTGCTTCGCGCGCAGCACGCTTCGCTCGCAAGTTTGACCGCGCCTACAGCGCGCACCTGCTGGATCTCGCGATACGCGCTCGGACACATTTACCTCACGCTTTATAGATAGTTTCTCTAGGTTTTCGGACTTCGTGTGCTCGCTATTACACGCTTCGCGGGCTAATAGCTAATCTCTTAGTAAGCT